>JAAAKQ030251978.1:27612-47420 GCA_010016005.3 Zanna intricata | reverse complement strand
TAAGGATCTCTTCCTTCAGTTCATCATCATTAGTGAAATGCTCGCCTCCCAGGTCTCACTTGAAAGAACCAAACAGGTGATAGTTACAGGGAGCTAGGTCAGGGCTGTAAAGCAGATGAGACTACACTTCCCACTTGAATTTTTGCAGTAACTTCTGTCACATGAACTGAATGAGGAGTAGCATTGTCATGAAGAAAAACGACCCATCGCTCAATCTTCTGGATTTTCTATCTTTAATGGATTTATGCAATTTTTTTAAAGTTTCACAATAAGATCTGGCATAGATTGTTGTTCCTCAGAGAATAAATTCACTGTAAATAACTCCCTTAGAATCAAAAAAGACTGTCAGTATAACCTTGCAAACATGTGAGGATGTTTTCATTTTTTTTGGTTATGCTGAAAGTTTGTGTCTCCATTCATGTGATTCATGACAAACAAGGTTTCAAACAAGGAAAATTACAATATTTATTCTTGCTTTTTCAGAAGGGATTGAACAGTTTTTATAGGTAAATTTAGTGGTAATGTCTCGGCCTTTCATCCGGAGGTCCCAGGTTTGAATCCCAGTCAGGCATGGCATTTTTCACACACTACAATTCATTCATCTCATCTAATAAAGTGTGTTGATGATAAAAGATGAATACAGAAAATAAAGAATAGCATCAAACCAGTTATCTGGTGATGAATAAGAAGACCTAATTAATATCCATGAACTTTTATCCAATCTTGTAGTGAGAACTCCTGTGATGGTTTTTGTTAGCCCATTCCATCAAGCAAAGTTATGATAATATGCACATTGAAATCAAAATACTTTTAAATATAGTTATTCTATGGACAATGTTTGAACTAGGATTCCTAGTTCATAGCATCATTGAACAATTAAGTTTAAGAAACTGTTAACTCATTTAATAGGTCTATTTAACAATAATTAGAAATGAGTTTCTCCAGAGAGGCCGGGTAATTTTTAGCTTTTTCTGTATGATGAATAAATGTATTCTTCTTGTTTTTTTTTAAATTTTTTATAACAGGTACAAACACCAAATATCACTTAAAAACACAGATTCTTAACCAAATGTTAAGAATGATACAAAAAATAAATGATATAAAATGTAATGATACAAAAAAAAATAGCATTTCTATTGTCAATTTCAATCAAAATATATTTAAATGATACAGAACTATCACCATTGATATAAGAAGAGACATTCATACTATTGACAGGTAAAGTGCCAAACTTCTATTTGTTTCATTTTTATTTTGAAAATAAGAAAATAAATTCTTTGAAATGATATAATCTATATTACGTTATTTTTTGATAAATTATATAAAACTTTTGTAGTTTTAGAGTATATTTTGTTATTTTAGGTGCATTATTAAGAATTGATTTTATTTACTTCCTTATATCAATTGATTTGTTAACTGCATATTTTAAACATACTCTAGGATCAAAATTTATGGTCAGCCTAACCAATGTGTTATAAACAGTACTTAAACAATATTTTGATTTATGTTTGAAGGTGAGCTGAATTCAGAAAAAATTTACTGGTTTAACATAAAATATTTACTTAAAAGTGTTTTTTTGGAAGAATTTTTTTTAATCCATTTTTGCCAAGTATTTTGTTTTGTGTTAAATCTTACTTTTCACAAAAAAAATCATTTTTTAACTGTTATAACTCTGGTGGTTTAATTAAAATTTTTTCCACACAACTAAAGTGAACAATCTTAAAAAAAAAAAAAACCATTTATTATTATGGTGATTTGAAGATGTTAGTTTTTTGTTCTGTCATTGCTTGCTTTTGGATTATTATACTGTAATGATGTATAGTCTGATTTTCATAAGTAAATTTGTTCAAAAAGGATAAAAAGTACTTATTCTGGCCACTGAGCTTGTGTTTAATAGTCTTCATAATTTCTCTTCATTCTCTAACTTGCTTTTTTCAAGACTCAACGTTTCTCACTTTCGTATTTCATAAGAAGAGTTTACTTTCATACAAGCAGAATATTTATAAGTCTATCCATGCTTTAAATAAAATTAGAATAGAAATAAAATTAAAAAGAAATGCATACAAAATTAATCGGCCTGATTTTATAACAAATTATTTGCTTTACATTTATAACATAAACATACAATATTTGATATCTATATTTCCACAGACTTGCACACTATCCATTGGAAATATTTTATACTTTTATATATATATATATATATATACACGAATAATTTTTTTTTAAATTTTTATTAATTACACTCCATAAACCGAATTTAATATTATATTGAATTTAACACTTTATTATTAGTCATGTTCTTTGTAATTTTCGGTTCATGACGATTTGCATGGAAATTATTCAGAACCAAGTACACTGTGTAACAATTTGTATTCAGTTATGGAGAACCAATAAAAAATTGGTAAATTTTTTTGTTAAAATTATTATCTCCTTGTAAGACTAATGGCATATGCAGTTGTTCTGACCTATGGATTTATCGAATCTGTTTATAATAGGTTAGTTGGTTTAAAGAGTCGATTAATGATACTTCTGTACTGCCAGGTGAAACATTCTACCACAGTTCATAGATAAAAACATTTTTTTTTTGTCGTCTTTAGTGGTTTGATGCAGCTCTCCAAGATTCCCTGTCTAGTGCCAGTAGTTTCATTTCAGTATACCTCCTACATCATTTATCTCTAACAATTTGTTTTACATATTCCAAACGTTGCCTGCCTGCACAATTTTTCCCATCTACCTGTCCCTCTAATATCAAATCGACTATTTCAGAATGCCTTAATATGTGGCCTATAAATCTGTCTCTTCTTTTAACTATATTTTTCCAAATGCTTCTTTTTTTCATCGATTTTCCACAACACCTCTTCATTTGTCACTTTATCCACCCATCTGATTTTTAACACTCTCCTTAATACCTTCTCTTAACACCAAATTTCAAAAGCTTCTTCTTTAGAAAGATCTTTTCTACTCAGGTACTACGATTGTCCAAATTTCTCTTCCATATAAAGCTACGCTCCAAACATATACTTTCAGAATTGTTTTCCTGATGTTTAAATTAATTTTTAATGTAAGCAATTTTTATTTCTGACTGGAAACTCATTTCACCTGTGCTATTTGGCATTTTGTATTGCTCCTGGTTCGTCCTGCATCTTTAGTAATTCTACATCCCAAATTACAAAATTCTTCTACCTCAGTAATCTTTTCTCTTCCTATTTTTATATTCATTGGTCCATCTACATTATTTCTGCTACATTCATTACTTTTATTGTTCTTGTTTATTTTCATGTGGTATTTGTTCCATAGGACTTCATTCATGCCATTCAAAGTTTCTTCTAACTATTTTTTACTCTCTGCTAGAATTATTATATCGTCAGCAAATCGTAGCATCTTTTTTTCACCTTGCACTCTTATCTTGGTTCTAAATTGTTCTTTAACTTCATTAACTGCTAGTTCTGTGTAAAGATTAAAAAGTAACAGGGATAGAGATCATCCTTGTTGGGCTCCCTTTTTTATTACTGCTTCTTTTGTATGTTCTTAGATTGTTACTGTTGCAGTTTGGTTCCTGTAAATGTTAGCAATGTTGCTTCTCTTGTTCTTATACTTTTCCTGAAATCAAATTGATCTTCTCCTAACGCTTCTTCGAATCTCCTCTCAATTCTTCTGTACAGAATTCTAATTAAGATTTTTGATGCATGATTAGTTAAGCTAATTGTTCTGTATTCTTCGCATTTATCTGCTCCTGCTTTCTTTGGAATCATGACAATAACTCTCTTTTTGAAGTCTGATGGATCTTCCCCTTTTTCATAAATATTACACACTAGTTTGTGTAATCTATCTATCGCTTCTTCTCCTGTACTGCACAGTAATTCTGCTGGTATCCCATCTATTCCAGGAGCCTTTCTGCCATTCAGATCTTTTAACACACTATTAAATTCAGATCTCAGTATTGTGTCTCCCTTTTCATCCTCTTTGACTTCCTTTTCTTCCTCGTTAATACCAGTTTTTAATTCATTTCCTCCATATAACTCTTCAATATATTCCACCCACCTATCGACCTTTTCTTCCATACCATAAATCTGTATACCTTTATTTAACACATTAGATTTTAATTTATGTACCACAGAATTCTCCTTTATTTTCCTGTATGCTCCATCTATTTTACCAATAATCATTTCTCTTTCCACTTATGAACTCTTTTTTTTAATCCACTCTTCTTTTGTTAATTTACAGTTCCTGTTAATGGTATTTCTTAACTATCAATAGTTTTACTTATCTTTTTCATCACTAGCATTCTTATGCTTGCTATGTTTATCCATCAGCTGAAATATATCCTCTGATATCCCAAGTTTTCTACCAGTTCTCTTTTTTCCTCCTAAGTTTGCTTCTGCTGATTTAAGAATTTCCTTTTTAACATTTTTCCCTTCTTCTTCTATATTTATACTACTTAATGTCTTTACTCAGACCTCTTGTGATGTTCTCCTCAAAATTCATTTTACCTCCTCTTTTTCAAGCTTCTTTAAATTCCAACAATACATCTGACACCTTTTCTTCAGGTTTTTAAACCCCAATCTACATTTCATTATCACTAAATTATGATCACTATCAATGTTCCCGGATATGCAATCGAGGAGTTGATTTCTAAATCTTTGATTAACAATGATGTAATCTATCTGATATCTTGCAGTATCACCAAGTTTTTTCCATGTGTATGTTCTTCTATTATGATTTTTAAACTGGGTGTTGGCAATTACTAAATTATACTTTGTGCTTAACTCAATAAGTCAGTCGTCTCTTTCATTCTTTTTGCCCAGCCCATATTCACCCACAATATTTCCTTTCTTTCCTTTCCCGATTATTGCATTCCAATCTCCAATTATTATTAAATTTTCATCCCCTTTTACTTGTTTAATTGCTTCAATTTCTTCGTATACACACTCTACCTCATCATCATGCGCACTTGTGGCATGTAGACATTAACAATCATTGTCGTCTTAGGTTTTGATTTTGTCCTTATTACAATGACTGTATCGCTAAGCTATTTGAAATACTCTACTCTCATCTCGGTCATCTTGTTCATTATGAATCATGATTTTAAAATTCATTCATTATGATTTTAGAAAATCACCTGACCAAAAGTCGTTTTCCTCTTCCCATCAAACCTCGTTAATTCCTATTACTTCTACATTTACCTATCCATTTCCCTCTTTAAATTTTCTTACCTACCAATCTCTTTTAGACTTCTAACACACCACGCTCTGACTCATAGAATGCTATTTTTTAATTTTCTGGTGACCCCTTCCTTAGTAGTCCCCACCTGGAGATTCGAATGGAGGACTAGTTTACCTCCAGAATGTTTTACCAAGGAAGGCGCCTCCATCTTTGTTTTTGAAAATGCAGAGAGCCACATTTTCTAGGAAAAAAATACAGCTGTAGTTCCATTGCTTTCAGCTGAAATTAGTACAAAGATTTATTTAAATTCGATAAAATAATACAATAGATGAAAAATATCAGTGAAGATATTGAAGAGATACTTCTGTTATTTTTAATATGCAATCGATGGATAAGACAACGGAAGCAGTGAAGTATGTGGGATACACCCGATTGTCAGTAGAGCGGTCATTTTTTAAGTTTATTCAATGAAGTAAGTGAAGATGAAGAAAAATTCTTTAATTACCTTCATTTGACGATTTGCTTAATGCAATGAAAGGGAAGATAACTAAAGAAAAAAAAAAAGAGAAAGAACTACTGCATGAGAACATGCATATCACAGAAGAAAAACTTGACATAACACTTAAAAGACTTACAAAACAATGGTGGTGGGTCAACTACGTATTCTTTACCCGAATCTGTTTCCTTTCGGTTATTAAATAGCCGGACGGCCCGCACCGCTTTGCGTGTTTCGCCAATTAGAAACAATGGAGTGACCTAATGACTAGGTGTTACTCGATAAACGCTTCAGTTAAAGCCACTAGGCATGTAACCTAACATTCTGGAGTTATGTAGTTTTAGAATAAGTTAGTTTTGTCGTTTAGGTTTAGTATAAAAGCATGTATTTTATCTCTGCACTTCACTCATGACAGCATGAAGTAACGCTTTAATGCGAAATAATTACACTGATTATTTAATGATCACTTCCGGGCGATTTTTATATATATTCTATCATAATATAGAGCATTTTCAGTTTATTTTAATTTAAACAGGTTGAAATATTTTACTATATTAAAATGATTTTTATTTGGCATGCGTGAATTGGAGACGCATGCGCTGAACTAACCTAGGAGTTGGCTTTGAGTGTACAAACCGATCGGTTTTAACTTTGACACTACTCATCATACGTACAAGCGCGCACACATAAATACATACATTCACACACTAATGACAAAAAATAAGCGACATAACCTTACTGATTGAAGGTCGTAGATTTAATGACCTCTAGAGTTAGTAGACTTTTGTAGTTCACAGTTTTAATTTTATATTTTTAATTTTTACCTTACAATTTTTAAGTATGTCTATTATTTACCGAAAAACTATTCAAGCTGTTGAAAAATTTGTTCCTCAGAAATTACAACCGTTGTGGAATCATCCTGCTGGTACGAACGTTAATTTTAAAGACTACCACAGTTAATGATAGTTTAATTTCTATAAGATAAACTCCAGTGCTTTAAATTTTTCTTACACTATTAATTCTTTTTATGTGAAATTAATGAATATAAAACCTACCTGTTGCATCGTATAGGTTATTGAACATGAATGTATGAACACATTTTAATACTTGTTTAAGAATATTGCTATTTTGTAGATAATTAAATCGTACGAAATAATATATTTTTAATTTTGCAATCAATTTAATATTATTACCCAGTGTCATGCTGTCTTGTTAAAAAGTCTAAGGTATTAAGTGGTATAGTATTTGGTAACATGAATTAAAATTAATATGATTGTTTTTTCATCCCAATATTTTAAAGAATTTTATTAAATATTTTTTAATAACATTCTAGAACGTTTTATGATGTATGGTTAATAATGTAGTTATTGTAAATAGTTAATTGGTATATTGCAAATCAAGAAATTTTCATTAAATTATAATTCATGTATTTTAAAATTTTTCAGGTCCAAAAACTATATTCTTTTGGGCACCAGCCTGTAAATGGGTATGTTTATGAATGTATATAAATTTTATTTAATTTTTTATTTATTTTTATTTATTTATTTTATTTATTTTTTTTTAATTTAATTTTTTATGGCCAATTTATTAGAAAACGGTAATAAAATTTGTATGAATTCATTGAGCATAGGTGTTTAAATTTAATTTTTTTTTAACTAAAAGCAGATTTTTCTCTTTCCTCAGTAGTACTTTTTTTAGTGTTGCCAGTTTGAATATAAATGCCACTGTTGGAAAGAAACAGGTGGATTCAAAACTTACACAACTTTTGTATGTAAAAATGTATATGTATTTTGCTGCTCTACTGTTAATATCTTTAAATACCAAGGAATTTGATATTGCATAGAGATTAAAGAAAGTATTTGCTTCTTGAATTCATTTTTGGTTTAATATTTTTTTCATTCTACATATTTACGCTTAGAAGTACAGTAACTTCGTATCTAATACACTTGCTAAATAAATTTTAAATTATGTAAACGTAAAACAAGTAATTGGACCTACAAATGACAATAATAAGTTATGTACTATCAGGCTTATTTGTTGAATTTTGCTAGATAACCAAAAGTAGTTTTGGTTATTTTTGGATATTACATAAGTTAGTAGTAGTAGATATAATTTAAAGCTAATTATTTAATTATTATCCATTAAAAATGTAAGTTTAAAATCAGCTCATGAGAATTGAGAAAGTTAAATATATGTGGAGAAATATATATTTTTAGAATCAGTTGAAAAGTTGTAGTTAAATAACTTTTCAACAGATTCTAAATTAGTTGATGTTGATTCCACAGTCAATGTGGAATGTAAATTTTATTGAGCATTATTTGTGGTTAATTAGTTGATATTTTAGAATATATATATTAAAAAAATACAGTTTATAACAAGAGAAGGTTTTTTTGGTGGCATCTTATTTGGAAAAAACATCTCTTGTCCAAAAATCAAAGTTTAAAATGTTATTATAAGCTTATAAATTATATTCTTGTGTGTGCATTATCTAAAATTACATTCAGAAACATGTTAATTCATAATTAGATGCTTTTTGTTAATGTCCAGAAAAACTGGTTATTACTTTTTTGTAATTTTATTATGTCAATTTCTTTTAATGTGATTCGTCGCATTATTTTATGAATAATAAGTGAACCATTATCTATAAGATGCAGAATATAAAAAACAGCTTTTCACACAAAATTAAGGTTTTTCTTTACCATCAATCTTTAAATTAATGTATTGAAAAATTAACTTCCATTAAATGCAGTTATGTCTATTTATAAAAGTATGTTTTGTTGAGACTGAAAATAAAAAAGAATGTGAAAAGACATCTATCAGTGCTTTAGAATTTCTAAAAATAAATAAGTGCTGATTTTTGAATAGTTGTATTTTTAGCAGCAAGTATTTGTTGAAGAATTGTTAGACACTATTTATAAGGGATGCAAATAGATAATTATTTTTCAAACATTATATACCACTATGAAGTAATTATTAACAAATAAATATTTAAATCCACCAGACATGGTTCATAATAGGTAAGAAAACTTGCCTATCTGTCTGTAGTGCTTTCAGAGCTTTAACTCTATCAGCAGATCAATTTTTATAAAATACACTTAATTATAAATAAAATACAGAATGGCTGGGAAGTTTTTTTTGTACCCAGTTCTAACTGTAAAGTTAGAACTAAAAATGTTTAATGTGTTGTTAATGAAAAGTGCGATATAATAATTAATTTTTTTTATTTACTCACTTGATATAAAGTATTAATTTCTTGGGTCTGTGTGTTTGCCCCCTCATGTTGCCCCACACAGTTATATACAATGCCATATCCTCTGTGACATGTGATGGAGCATTTCTGGTGTTATGTTATGGAAGGGGTCACTCACAGTGTAATGCAATTCTTTATTTGTAGTTTAATAATGTGCAGATACATGTGCCTTGATAATTCTCCATTATGAATTGTCTGGTATGGTGAGATCAGGATTTAATAATGGTTGCCATGATAACTGAGCTGATGACACTGGAATACCGTAGAGAAATCCATCCAAAGATTTTTCATTCAAAAATGTGTAGATGATAGAGCAAAACTTGCAGGTGCTCCATACTGCTGTAATCATATTCAGTCCATTAGTTGCTCTTGAAGCTGGTATTAATCATGCCTCCAACATCTTAAGTTTGTCCATTCACTGGCTCATGAATAAAAATAAGGACCAAAAAAATGTCATGCTGTCTTTCCAGCCCATATCATGATGTACAATGTATTTCTTTCCATCTCTGTCGTATAATAAGGATTTTCTTTCGCCTAAAATAGCACATTTGTGGCAAGCGAACTGCAATAGATTAGTAAATAGCACCTTTCCACGGTGCACTGCAGCAGGAAATTTTTCTAGTACAAGTCCAGCTTGATGAAGCGCAATGTTTCATGTCTGCACTCTGACAGATCAGTGATGAACATTGGACGAAATGGCCTAACTTTCAAGTCCTTTTTCATATGGTCTTGCGTTATCATTTGCAGTATATGAAGTTCAACTGACCATTTACAAGTTGATTTTACTGGGGATTTTTCAATGGAAACTGCAATAGCAACACATGTTTCTAACCGCATTAACCTTTATCCACTCTGTGACCTATCTTTAACACTGTCTATTTCAAACATAGGTTTTTCCCAAGCCAATATTGTTGCTTTTTGTTATTGCGGCTTATTAAAAGCGTTGCCGAAAAATCGCAATTATCTTCATTGTTTGATTCATATGTTGTCATTCATGAATCCATACACTTGTCACTAACTATCCCTAGACGCTGTAACTGCTCGTGTCAGCCATTTCTGCACAACTGTCTTTTACTTAGAGTGTGTGATGTTAAGAAGAAACTATTGCTAACCGACCCCAATGAAAATACCACATGTTCTAAACCCATATCCTCTCTTTTCTGCTTAACCTCCGGAACCACTGTAAGGTATTTCTTCAGAGGATGAATGGTGATGATATGTATGAATGTGAATGAAGTGCAGTCTTGTACAATCTCAGGTCGACTACTGAGAAGTGTGGTTAATTGAAACCCAACCACCAAAGATCACCAGTATCCACAATCTAGTATTCAGATCCATATAAAAGTAACTGCATTTACTAGGATTAACACATCTAAACATATTCTAACGCATATTTTTGTTAGCTTTTTTTAAGGTTACGGTGACTTCCTGACCACTCTTTATGTATTTAACACTTTTTTTTGTTTTTATTTCCTCGTACGAATTAAAGGAAGTATTTGATTGTGAAAAATTTTGGCTTTCGGATTTCATTGGAAATATCCATTTTGACTAGTTTCAGCGTGATGTTTGTGTGTATCTCGCATAATGTAAAAAGAATTAACCATAGGATGATGAAAGTTTGGATTTAGGCCAAAACATGTTACTGTTGTAACATGTAGTTGTGCACCTCTCCTTACGATTGCAATTTACTGAACGAAAAGAGAAATACAAAAATATTTGGATTTTGGACTTTTATTTAAGTGCAGTAATAAGCCTTTCTTGAGAGTTTTTCAATGATATATCATAAATGGTATTTATTTTCATTAGTTCCAGAGTGTAACCAAATAAAATTTTAATTAATGAAATATCTTACACGGGAAAGGCACATTGATTCAAATCAGACTTTATTTCCATTTTTTTAAACCTTTTTTTTAATTTAAATATATTGATTTATTAGTAATTATTAACTTCTGATTGTAAAAAAAACTTCTGATATTTTTTTTTTCATTATTGAAGTTGTTAAAAAATTATAATTTTATGTACTTTCCATTTTTAAAAAAATGTGTATATGTAATTTAATAGGTGTACAAGGAACCGTAGATCCCGGGTTCAAATCCTGTTCAGGTATGGAATTTTTCACACACGCTATAATTTATTCATCTCGTCCTCTGAAGATATACCTTAATGGCAGTTCTGGAGGTTAAACAAAAAAAAAAGAAAAAAGTGTACACGGAAGTCATGTGATATGCACATCAGATTTTTTAAAATACATCTTACAATGAAAAGTTCCTTTATCTTACCATGGGGTATAGAAAATTTTTACTAACAATTTTAACATTTTAATTATGTTCTTTTAAATAACTACATATTTTATTTATAATTAATTATGTGTATCTTACAAAAATTGGTCTGCTGATGATGTTACAGCTCTAAAAGCACTATAGATAGATAGTAGATGAGTTTTCTTATCTTTTATTGTATTTAGTGGATTTAAATATTTATTTGTTAATAATTATTTGATAGGTATTGCATATAATATTTGAAAAAATAATATGTATATATATATTTATACAGTAAATTCTATAAAAGATTTTATTTTATTTGTCAGGGTCTTGTAATAGCTGGTCTTGGTGATATTCAACGTCCAGCTGAAAAATTGAGTGTTTCACAGTCATCTGCATTGGCTGCAACTGGTATTGTATGGTCACGATACTCTCTTGTCATTATACCAAAGAACTGGAGTTTGTTTAGTGTGAATGTTTTTGTTGCTATTACTAATTTTTATCAACTTACAAGAGCCATAAGGTAATAATTATTAATTAGAGACAAAGTTTACCTAAAATTAATTTTAGATTTTAAGTCCATGTATATTTTTGGAATAAATTGTAGGATGTAGGTATGCAAATACAATTCTTCTTTTATTGGTTCTGTTAAGTATAAGTTAGTCGATTCCAGTTTTTAATACATTTTTTTCAAAACATGCTGCTATTAGCCTGTTCTTTTATGTTCCTCCTTTTTAGAGTGGAGCAAATAGAATTATTTTAAGGGTACTGTTTTCTCCTATACATTATTTTTCTACATCCTTGTTTATTTTATATTTCTGCATTCTGTTAAGCCATCGCAAAGTAATCGTTAATCTAAATTATCTCAAATTGTGTAAACTTTATTTTTAAAAATTTATAAAATACAAATTTAATTCTAAATTATTTGGGGAAAAGTAGTTTCATCATCATGGTTTGTACAGAGTGTCTGTAAAGTAATGGTGAAGTTGCTGCCAGTATAGTTTTGGAACAAGCATGACATGAAGTCTATGCCAAAGTAAAGAAAAATGACCAAGTTTCATTTCGTAAACACATTCTGCAACAACAACATATGTGCTTTGTTACAAGCTCCATAGCAGTATGCAGCTTGTTAGTCACCATGATTATGATGCAGAATAAAATTTAGTGGGTTTTATGTTTTTTTAAGTCAGCTACACTTAGATTTAGCAATATTTGCATAGCCTGTAAAAATCAGCACAGAAGTGTTCTGTAAATTTGGATGTTCCAAAAACAACTATTCACAACATTTAAAAAAAAAAAAAACTTTTACTGATTATAAAATTCAGATGTTACATAAACTTTATCCAAAGGACAAATATTTAAACGATTTAAATTTGCTACTGACATTCAGGATAGGTTTTATCATTGTAGGGAATTTTTAAACAAGTTTATTTTCAGAAATGAAGTTACATTTCAAGTCGAGTATATCGACACAACTTTATTTTGTTCAATATAAAATCTTTATGATCTCCGAATGTCTTATACACAAGCAAATTAATCTAAACTCTGTATTTTTTACAGAAAATGTTATTTTTAAAAGACAAGATGCTTATTAGTCAAACTTACTCAAATTTAATAGTTTTGTGCCCTCCTTTGTTTTCAGTTATCTCGTTAATCCTTTTTGGCTTTGATTCCACTAAGATAGAACAATGATTTCTTCTTCTCAAAACAAAACCTGTATCACTAAACTAATAAAGTCAATTTTTGTGCTAAAATTCATTTTCCCAAGCCTTCTTTTTAGTATGGACCATAAATTTTCAGTGGGATTCATATCGGGGGAGTCCCCTGGCCATGTGAGCATGGTCTTTTATTTTAACTCTTTTGCTTTAACGTGTGACATGGAGCAAGGTCCTGTTAGAAAATGAGTTTTTGGTTCTCCAAAGTGGGATTATTGTTCTTTGTTATATGTTCATGTATTGGTCCGATTTCATCTTCCCATTCACAAACATAAATGCTTCTTGCCGATCATGTGTAAAAAATTCCCAAAACATCTTTTTGACTGGGTGTTTGGGACTTTTAGCAGGTGTACTGGCATAGTAGTCTTTTAATCTGCTGACTTAACAAATGTAGCCTACTTTCTCTCCGTGGACAAAGAAATGAGTTTTGTCTGAAAAAATAACTTTTTCCTCACCTCTATAGTTCATTCTATATATTCCTTTGCCGACTGAAATCTTTTTGTCTTCAAACCTATCAGTAACTGCTTCTTTTTAGGTTTCCGAGCAATCCTTCCTGCTGCCAACAATCTTTTACAACTGTCATATCAGAAACATTAGTCCCACTGGCTCTCAAGTCCCTATTAAGGTCAACAGTAGATAATCTGGATTAATTTTGCTTTTTTTTTATTGGTAATTGATCCTGTGTAGGCGTGAGTTTCTTTTTCTGTTTGGAGAGATACCACCTGTTTCTCTAAACTTTTCATGGTTTCATTTACATACCTACCTAATCCCACACTATATTCACTGGCAATCATACAAATGACTCTTTGAGTCATTTGTATGTGTTGGGACAGAACAATAATTTTTTACTGCTTTTCGTAGGGTTATATCTGTTGTATTAATTAGAAACAAATAAAAAACTTACAACAGAAACTCACAAGATCACCAAAAACTAATTGACAATGAATTATTAAAGCACAAAAACTATTAATTCTACTTGTATATGAACTAACATAATCTGAAACACCAAACAGCTAGTAGTGTGCCACAGAATGAAAATTTCTTACAACAGAACAAAAATTCCCTTTGTTCGGATTAATTTTTTTCATTATTGTAGGTGTGTTTACTTATTTTAAGGACTAGAATGACTACCTCCCTTGTACCTTAATACTTTTCCTGAGCTGGCTTTATCTAATACATCTTCACATGATTTACACACATGTAAACTAAATTATAGTAAGTATTTTTGACTCAAAAGACATACAAGTGATTGTATGGTAGGTCTCATCTATATTTGCTCCTGTTTTTTCTATTTATGGCATTGCATTCTTTTTAAAATTTATATTTTTCCACCCTCATAAATTTTGCATACCAGTGGATGAAACTAAATTCAATTTTACTTTTCATATACCAACAGTAATTCAGATGTGCATCATCAATTCCTATAGTATTATTCTTGCTTAATTCTTTATAACTATTTTCATACTGTATTACATGATATAGTATTATTAAGTGCATCCTGCAACAAAAATAATTAATTTAATGACAGCTAAAATAGCATTAAGCAGATAGTTTTCTTGTTGAAATCAATCATCAGATTGTTTTGTTTTTGAATGACATAAATTCTGAAGTGAAGTATATTTCACCTGTAAAGAAAATTATAGAACATTTCATTATAACAATAAAGAAAAGCAAGATACCGTTTTGTATAATTTTTTTGTATTTTGTGGAGGTTTCCTTGAAATAAATTGCATACTTAATAATAGTAACACATTAAGAACAACTTTCATTTCAGTATAAAATGTTTAATACTGAAAAGAATTCATAAATGTTTTATATGTAACTTTCAGAGAAGAGAACATTTGCTTAGTGATAAATATTGTGTTGAAATATACATAAATAAATAAAAATTTTTATTTTATTTTTTGCATAAAAGTAATATAATATTTTGTTACAGATATCAGAAATCATTAAAAGATGAAGAAGAAATCAAATTATGAAATATAATAATAGTAATTATAAATAAATAATAAAATGATTTAAAAAGTTTAAAAAAAAAATAGCAATGGAAAAAAAACTTTTGCGAGCAGCAGTTATTTTGTTGAAAGGTGAAGTGCAATAGAATTACTATTTGTTTTGTATTTTACGGTTAATGGATTACATTATATTTTATCTTATATTACATTATATTTTTTATGGATGTATATTTTATCAAAAAAATTATAATATTAAAAAAATATTTTTAATCTATATTTTTGTGTTTTTTTTTTTTCAATTTCATTTTATTAATATGATTTAAATGTTAATGCTTAATAAAATATTTTTTTCTATATGTATGTATCTTTATCTTCCAAGACAGTCTTTGGTTATTACTTACGAGCTTACAAGAAATGATTGTCAGTGGATTACATAACTGTAGAAATAGGAACTTGTACCATATTACCACTATTTTAGCAGGTGATAGGCATTTCATTTATATATATATATATATATATATATATATGCCGGCTACCATGGTAGTGTCTCTGTTTTTCATCTGGAGCTCCTGAGTTCAAATCCTGGTCAGGCATGATATTTTCACTTGGTAAAAAATTGTCATTTCATCTCATTCTCTAGCAATCCTAATAGCTGTCCCGGAGGTTAAAAGACGAAAGGTATTTGTGTATACAGGTGTATCATGAAGTTCTCCCTGGATTTTCATTATCTATAGAACTCATGAAAAAGTTCATATAAACATTTATTCTAAAATGCTTTGTTTACAAGTTTAACTATAGTGAAAGATTTAACTTAAATTTCAGCTACCCCGATGTTTTTGTGGTTGGCATCAGAAAATACATGTTTGGCCTCCTCAGAATTTTTATTGCAGAGCTGTTTGCTATTATAAGGTCTTAAATATAATTAGGCCACCATTTCAATATGTACTTTTTTGCTAAGATTCTACGAGTGCTTTACAGGTGATTAGTGACATGTACTTCAGACACCCTGTAGCCTAGGAGATCCAATGTCTTATTTTGCAAATAACTAAATGTAATACGACTGGAATTTCAGGCAATGAGTGGCCTGATAATGCAGCAAAAGAGGCTTGTTTCCAGCTTCCTTTAACCAGTCGCATTGTTTTTAACAATCTTATCTGTCCTCTGAAGGGGGTGGTTCATGATGAATAGCAGAGTAAATGAGATGCTACTATTAACAATAAACTTCATCAAATTAAGAACACTTTTATCACTTTGGTGCTCATCATAACTTCCTCGTCAAGAGGAGGTTATTTGTCAATTGTGAATAGGACAAACTAGGCTCAATCATGGATATCTGATGACGCAAATAGATGCTCCTCTTTCAGCTTGCTGCAGCTAACAGTGCACCTCAACCTTTTGGATTGTATGTATTATACAGCATTCGTGTTGTAATTTTAAACTAGGGAATATATCATGGAACTATTCTAGGGGATAATGAAACTATGTTATCTTATTACGATTTCTTAGGCCATCTGTTTATATTAAAATATTTTTGAATTACTGTGGGGTGTTTCAGCTATTTATGTCATTTATCATATGTAGATGGTAATTTTATTATTTTAATTGAGATATAATGTGATAAATCTTTATGATTTTATTTCATTTATAGTATACATTACAGGCGTTTTCTTTTTGAGATGTAATTTTATATTGTGTTGTTTTAGTTTATAATTAATTATTAAATGCAGTTTTTTACATTAATTTATTTACAATATATATATATATCATGTCTGGGCGATTGCAACGCAAAAGCGTATTTTGTCCAGGAAAAATTTTAATTATCCTGAAGTTTTTTAATTATACTGAAAATGAAATTCACCTAAAAAGTGAATTTTTAGGATGTTAATTAAAGGGCAGAATTAAGTGATTTCTTATAGTTTTTTACCCAAAAAATCGAATAAAATATGCTCCAGAATTGCATCTACAGTAGATTTTTAGAAATCTATGGTGAAAACCAATAAATTGGGATAAAATCCTTGTTTTCTATGTTTATCTTCCAATAATTTTATATTTCTATATAAAATTTGAATTTTTCTAACTTTTCTTTGTTTTATTCAACTTATCTTATATAATTTTGTTCAGAATTAATTAATTTCTGTACAAATTTTCTGTTTATTACCCATTTAACAAAGTTTTTATCCAATTTAATGGTTTTCATCCCAGACTTCTCAAAAACTATTTTGCAGATACATTTCTGGAACCTATTTAGCTTGATTTTTCTGTCAAAACCATAAGAAATCACTAATTTTCCCTTGATTAACATCCTAAAAATTTCAGTACAAACTCATTTTACTGGGGTAGTTGAAATCTGAGCAAAATCTTTCATTAGCCATAACTCGTAAACAAACCATTTTAGGACTACGAGGTCTGTAAATACAGTAACGAGACTAGTTTTTTGGCAGCCAACTCTGTAAAGTTATACTAGTAAACATATGGTTATGTGATAAACTGACTTATGTTAGGTAGGTATTAATATTTTTAGTCTACTGTTGCCACGTGAGATGTAAACTTACTTTTTGTGAAATTAATTTTTGTTACAAAAATGAGTGATACTATGAGAAGCATTGTCCAATCAAGTTTTGTGTTAAACTTTGTGAGAATGCTACTGAAACTTTCAAAATTGAAAAGGGTGTTCAGAGATGACTCTCTGTCACAAGCCTAAGTTTCTAGGTGGTTTAAAACATTTTCAGTTGGCTGGGAATCAGTTGCAGATGATCCACACTGTGGAAGGCTGTTAATTTCAAAAAGTGATAACAATGTTGAGCGAATCGGAGACTTGATACAGTATGACCGGCTATTGCAGAAGAATTGAATTTGATGGACTGTGTACCACAGTCCATCAAATTTTTACAAACAAATTGGACATGAAAAGGGTTTGTACAAAATTGTTTCCAAAAAAACCTCACTGTTGAACAGATTAACAGGATAGAAGTGTGCCATGATCTTCTAGGGCAAATTGAAGCTAATCCTGATTTTCTAAAAAAATCTAGTACTGGTGTTGAATCTTAGATATTTGAGTATGACCCAGGTACAAAATGCCAGAGCAAGGCGTGGCACACTTCTAACTTACCACGTCGCAAAAAATAGCAAATCAAAACCATGCTAATTTGTTTCTTCGTTAGTAATGGGATTGTTTATAAGTAGTTTTTTCTTACAGGGCAGACTGTAAATCGATATGCTTCCCAAGAAATTCTTGAAAGAATGCGGAGAAGAGTTGCCCGAATGAGACAGCCGTCTAAGACAACCAGATGCTGCATCATGATAATGCACCTTGCCACACTGCACTCTCAATTGATGAGTTTTAGGCAAAGAAAAAATCCTGTAGTTCCCCAGACTTGAGTCCCCACGACTTTTTCCTATTCCCAACTTAAAAAAAAAAACACCTCAAAGGAAACCCCTTTGAAACAGACCGTTTGAAAGATATTCCAGATTCTCAGTTCCAATACTGTTATAAAGAGTGGGAAAACCGATTGAAGTGTTGCATGGTTTCTCAAAGGAACTATTTTGAAGATCAAGTACATGTATAATTTGATTGTAAACAAAAAGTTTTTTGAACCGGCCTCGTTACTTTATTTGCAGACCTTCTACATTTATATGAACTCTTCCGTTATTTTCACAAGCAGATTAAGTTATGAAAGTCCAGGGAGGGCTTTATGATACATCTATATTCACAGATGTTTTTAAAAATTGTTTCAAGAATTCAGAAAATGGTCACCCAAATTGAAATAAAGAAAAATCTTTATGTCAACATATGTTCACAAATGCTTAGTTTACCAGCTATCCACCATTTTGTAATTTTAACATAAAAATTTATTTTTCAGGAATGGTTAATTTTATCAACTGAAATTTTGTACACTGCTAGGGTACCTAAAAGTTTATTTGTATGAAAATAATGCCTGGTCTCTCAATCCATTTCATGTCATGTAAACTTTTGAATTATTAATATCCTTATGCAGTGCTAGAGCCATTGCAAAGATTCAACCTTACCATATCAAACAATCATTGTGGTGAATAATCAAGGCCTATGTATTTCAGTGTGTCGATATGAAAGTTACGGATAGCAGAACAGTTTGGAAGACGCATTTTGAATTACAACTCCTGAGATGCTTTGCAACATCTTGAGGATAATGTGGAAATGCATAGCTCGTATGTTCAGCATGATGGTACCCTAGCACAGATCCAGTGAACAGGTATATTCATAACTACAAATATACATAAATATTCAAAATATATATGAAGTTGATATGCATTTTGTCTAGCAGTACATGGACTCCTCCATCATATTCTATGGTACTCTGTTACCTTACAGCTCAAATCAGTAGTACAGGAGTTATACGAGAAGTTACCTCTAAAGTAAAGACCATTTCATTGTAAAAAAATTTATTTTGAAAACATTATAAACATTTTTTTATTTCTCTTACCTACATACCTTACATGTAAGGTATGTAGGTAATCGCTACTAAATTAAGACATTTATCATAGTGATATGACCAGCTTCAATAACACAGTCGTATTCCTCTGTTACCAGTCTATTTAGCCACTGATTAACAGCAGTTTTAAGCTCATTTTTATCCATGAATTGCTACCAATCAAAAATTCTTTCAATTTTCCAAACAAATGATAATAAGAAGGAGCAAGTTCAGACTGTATAGTGAATGATCATAAATTTCACATCCAAATAGTCTTAAATCACGAATCGGACCTGCAACATGTGGATGTGCATTATGGTGCAGCAGGGCAACATAGTCGGTAAGCCGCCCACGTAGCTGATTTTGAATGGCGTGCCATAACGTACGTACACTTTTGCAGTATGCTTCTGCATTTATAGTCGTTCCATGTGGCATGAAATCAATCAGCAGTATGCCAAACCAATCCCAAAAGACTGTGGCCATCAGTTTGTGGCTTGACCTTTGTCAGTCTAGTAGG
>JAAAKQ030251978.1:0-13862 GCA_010016005.3 Zanna intricata | reverse complement strand
ATTCCAGTTTAATAAATATTCAAACTGGAAAAGATCACACTAATTTAATTTATACGAAGAAGATATCAAATAAAAAGATATTACAATTTTTTTATGAATAAAATGCATGAATAAAAAGGTTGGATCTTTCTAAAAAAGGGCAGAGAATCATAATTGGATAAAATTTTAATGCAGTTCCAGAACTAAATTTACAGTTCAATAATGGTATATTATTTTTTTTATTATGCGAACAGTTATAAATATTTCAGTAAAATTTTATTTATCAGTACTGAATATGTTTATGCATTTGTAAATATCAATTCAACTTAAATTAATGAATAATTTATTTTGAATTTAAAAGAAAAAAGTACGATATAAGAAAAATTCTCAAGAATACAGCACATTTACAAGAAATTAAGAATCATGATATAATGTTTTATATCACTGATAATTGTAAATTATAATTTGTAATTTTTTCAATCAAGGTCTATATTGCACAGAGCAGAAGTGGAGGTATCCTCGAGGAAACCTACACCTAATTTGTACTTTTAGCTCTTTATTTCTAGAATAAAGTAATATTTGTTAGATGGTTAATATAGCCAAAAACCCACCTTTTATATTTTTAAATACTTTTAATTTTCCTTAAATGTCAATGGTTTTTGATCAGATAGGTTCACACTTGATTTATAAACCATATACTTCTGGAAAATGGCTTTAAACTAACAATTTTGTAGGTTAAAAATTTTTAAGTTTTCTATTACCTTATGACTAATTACTTTTTCCTTGACAAATATGTGGGAATAAAATACTTGTGAATTTATCTAGGAAACAGAGCTTATTTAGGAATGTTTTCTAAAGGTTGCTTTCTTTATAACTGTAGATTTACACGTTATTAGTTACTACTATCCCTATGATACACATTTTGTACTAAAAAATAAAATAAAAGGCAGATAAGGCTTTGAACCCAGAATGTTTAGGATAAAACAAAAATATTTTAAAACTCCAGCGAGAAGAATAAATATAGAGCAAATACACTATGTAAATAGATTTATAAATTTTAATAGAACAGTTTTGTTTTGATCAGTGACCTCTCTTATAATATCAGCCAGGCGCTTCGTATTATTCTTTAATACAAATTTACTTATCCTTCTTATATTTTTGGATCTGGGCATGATCACTGCAATATTTCTCCGAATTCCTTGCTTACATAACCCCCACCCCTCTCTCTCTCTAACACCAAAGAGAAAAAAAAACTTTTATCCAATTAATAATATTTAATATTAAAAGAAAAACATGATGCATCATCAGTCTTCTACATGAGTAATATACATATATATAAATAAATTATAATAACAATAATATAATCTATAAACTAAATTGTTATATATAACTTACTACAAACAAAATATATTTTTAAAACGTGAATTATAGTCAAATAAATAATATCAAAGAATCACCAACTAATTAACAATTTTTTATTTATAAAACTTAACTACTTTATTAATATTTATTGATTTAAATGACAAGAAAAAACAAGATTAACACTTTTAATAATGGACATTTCATTAATTGCCCGTACCCACCTCAAACTTAAAATCAACAAGAGCAATAAACATATATTCCACAATCAGTTTGTTACTATATGGATGCAATTGTGTATATATGTGCGAGTGATTCTTTTGATAAAAATATCAATAAAAAATAATAATTAATGTACATACTAAATTAAATGTATATATATATATATATATGTAATGTTAATAACAATAACGCACTAGTATATCGACAATAATAATAAAAATAAATAAGTCTTTTCCTTTATTTTAATTTATTATTTAAGATCATCTTCAACATCATCAAGTATATCTCCAACATGTTTAGACTTGTTACTGTGATGTACTCTGGCACTGCTTCCTGAATTATCATCATCAGCGACAACCTCATAATCTTGTAGCTCAGCCTCCAATTCTTTCTCCCATTCTTCTTCTGGGGATCATAAGGGTGGTCGGGTCAGAAAAATAAATAAATAAATATTTTAAATAAAAAAATAAATAATAAAAAAAAATAACTGTTTTAATAATAAGAATAATAAAGAGAAAAAAAGCAATAGGTAGCAGACCTGAAAATGGATTTACAAAAAGGGTTGTGGTATTTTAACATGCGATAAGAAATATATGTGATGAATATTACAATAAAAACAAAAAAAAAAAAAATTAATTCTAACTAAAAATAAATTATACTACATAAGTGATGTTACTGTCCAAAAAAAGGGCAAAATGTAAAATGGGATTTTAATAAGTGTACTACATAATTTCAATTCCATTTAATTAAATTTTTTAATTTTATGTATCCCTGTTAAAATGTATACACACACACTCAATCATTCATATATATATGACAGTAAGGTACCGGTAAAAAGAAAAAAAAAAAAAATTTGGGTATAAAATCTAAAAAATTAGGAGTCAAACCTTATGTTTTTGACATATTCAAAAACATTCATATAAACTCTATTTAATTTCTGCTGCAAAAGTGAGATAATGCTTATTTTCAGCTGCTTAATGATCAGTGATGTTTTTTTTTTAATGCATGAAACATGCCAAACATAAGTGAGATTTAGGTCCAGAAATTTCTGGAAGGGAGAGCTATCTCTTAGGACACTTGTCTACTGGAAGGGACTACAACCAGTTGTAAGATCACAGAAGTATGTATACAGTAGCGCATTTGATCCCAATGCAGAGTACTATGGAACAGATCCCATTGCATGTGACTTCGAGCGACCAGTTGTCACAATAGTCAGTTGTTTGCAATGGACTCTCTTCTGCAGCAGCACTTTGGATCAGGATCAAACACGCTACTACTTACGTATTTGTATAACCTTGTAGCCGCTTGAAGTCTCTTCTAGTAGATATGCAGGCTTATTCTGTCACAAAGGTGTAAAAAATTTCACAAATTATAGCATAGTTTTTATAAGTTTTAATAAAGTACTAAAAATTAAAACTTTTAAAGCTCCAAAAATGAAAAAAAAAAAAAAAAAATGTGCTGTCCTAAAGGTGTTAATAGAATAAACATATAAGAAAACAACAATTTTTTTATCACCTGTAACCGAGGAAATTATATATTTTTAAAACAGAAAGAGAAAAATAAAATTAAATCTAACTGTAACCATACAAAATTTTATAGCAAAGAAAAAACTAATTTTCTTATAATGATGGTTAATAAAACTATAGAACAAATCACAACTAAAGTGCATGCCATGAAAGAAAAAGCAGACAAATCTTTAAAAGAAAAAAAATATTACTAACACTAACTAATGATTTTTAACTTAAAAAAAATCTTTTCTATACAAAACTTATAAAAAAAATATCAGCATATCATTCTTCATTAAAAATGAATAAGTTTTAAGTTTTTGAGAAAATTTATTGAAAAATTAAGTTAAAATTGTAATCTGACAAAAAAAAAAATAATTTTAAAAGTTATCTCTACAATCCATCTGTATACTTCTCTAAAATATCGAATAACTTTTAAAACTGTCAGGGAGTTTTATGGAAACGAAATAATTTAGAAATGGGCTAGGTTTTTGTAACATTTACTAAAATGTTGAAATCAAAATAAAATGAAGTTAACGATGAGATGTAGGTAGATATGTTAAGAAAATGATTTAAAAAATCAGATGACAGAGTTAAGTAAAGAGACAGTAGTAAATCCACATAATGCGGTGAATAAAATTTTTAGATATTAATAAAATTTATCATCATTTTTTACAATTATGTAGGGGTAAATGTTACAGATAGATAATTTATTTAATTCACATTACTTTGGAGATCATTTAAGCAAAATTAGGAAAAAATATTTAAAATTAGAGGTACAATAAATAGGAAAATAAGAAAACATAGGCAATTTTTTGTTTTAAATTTTATCACTGAAGGTTTAGTATTACATAATTTATTTTGAATTAATGATTAATCGTGAGTGCAATCATAACATTATAATACAAGAAACAGAACAAAACAAGTTTCAGAAAGTTCACAGAATCAAATTATTTGAATATAAAACTATTTTACATCAGACCAAAGTTTGTAGAAAAATCACTTCAAGATATAATAAAATGTGATAATAAGCTTGAAGAAAAAGATCTAGAAAAAATGTCTACTTCCAAGTATTTTTATCCATTCCTAAAATATTTACAGATTTAGAAAAAATTTTGTATCATCTGATACTCAGAGTAGTCACTGAAAAAAGGTAAATGAAAATTGTCAGCAGAGCACGAAAAAAGTAATGCAACTATATTGCTGTATACTGGTTAAATGCATGCTTATAAAATTAATTATTAAAAAAACATTATACTGGAAATTAAAAATTATTTTTTTAACCGCAAATTTAGATACTCAAATTTTCAATTTGGTACTAAATACAGTGCTATTGCTTGAGTCTATAATTTATAGGACATCGCAAGAAAAGTAGAAACTGCAAAGAAGTTAAACTTTTATTAATTTTTTCATATCCTTTCTTGTATTGAAAATAATAATAAGTAAGGATTATATTTAAGATAAGGCCTAAATTATAATTTAGTTTTTTAATGAATGATAAAATATATGTAATTTAAAATTTTTTTGAAAATTTTCAGTTTTCAGTTGTACTTAATGATAAATTTATTTTATTTATGAATACATAAAATGTTTAAAAGTTAATTTAAACAAGTTATCTATGCTTAATTGGATATAATTAATAAAAAAAGGGAGTCTACGGAGCATCACTAAATAGATAATTATAATATAGGTAAACATTTTTTAAACAATGAAAAAAAAAACAAGTAAAAGGATTTTTTTATTTTATTTTACCAAATAGTATAACAGCAGCACAAATTCTCTTTTATTATCATCATTATTATTATCATCAATATATCATCTTCCAGAGTCTATGTGGATTTAAAAGTAGTGGCCCATTATTCAATTTTCCGTTAAATTAATTTAAAATGAATTTTCTGATATTTCTGCAACATGGAAAAAATTTGATCAGTTTATTTCATTCACAGGAAGCAAAATACGTAGATTATTTGCAGAATTAACCAACAGAATTATATTAATTGTTCAATTTGAAATATAATCTATTAGTGAGACATATTAAAATTGGCAAGATTTCTATCCATGATGAAATGTGTTCAGTATAGGCTATATACATACTTCAAAGATAATCCTCACTAAAAGTGTTGATCAAATTTTTTTACTGATTATAAAATCAAAATTAATTAAATTGCAAAAAAATTGAACACAAGGGATTTCATAAGAATTCAAATTTTAAAAAAGTATACCTTACTGGTTACATATACATATGAATTAAATGATTTAGAACAAATGAATAGGCATTCTTACTACATAGATTTCTTTCTTGATAAAGACAGACAAAAGAGTAGAGGACTCTTTGAATAAATTAATTTACTATCATGGTTACAGACAGCTAAACAATGTATTACATTGACTGCACGTTAACTGTGTGAGGTTATGGGTGATAGGAAATTAATGTCACCGACCACTAAAGTGAAAAATAAAGATGTACCTTGACTTATTTCTATTATTTTAATGCAATGTTAAGAAATAAAATAATGATGTTTCATGTAAAGAAAAAAATGAAATTATAATTTTTTATAATAAACAATAATGAAAATAATCCAATTTCATTTCTTGGCTTAAAAGAAAAAATTTTTTTTTTAATTAACTGTATATCTGTAATTTTTCGTGCGATCTTGGAATTTATATGATAAACTACTTAGTACAGTTATATGCCTAACATATAGAAAAACTGAATAATTAATAAAACCGAAGCGATGGTTTAACTCTAAAAATATTATTTAAAAAAAAAATTGTTTTATCTTCCTCAGAGCCTGTTTAATTAAAATTAACTGGGGTTTGGTTCATTACGATTAAATCACCATGGCTGTTAATGATAATTTTGTAATAATAGAAAGAGATGAAGTAACAGTCATGTTTCATTTACCAGTGTAGTCAGTAAAAAGTTTAAGAATAAAGAAAATGAACAGATTTGATGTAATGAAATAAAAAGTAATTTTAATAACTTTAAGAACATTCAAACAAAAAAAAAAGAAGAAAACACCATATAACAATGAGAGGAAAAACATATACATAAAAAAAAAACTGATTGCAGTTAAAAACAATTGATATGAAAAAACTAATTAATTATAAAAAGGATTTGGAATTAATTATAATGGATATATTTCATAATTATATAAATGAAATCAAATTATTAACATCAAAACAATAATAAAAAAATTAAGTAAAATGTTACATCAGTTTAAAGAACTGACAATTTTTAAGATCACAGTTCAATGAAATCTTAAGTCTTAACAAATTATTTATTACAATCACACCTTGTTCTTAAAAGAACTGTCATTCATGATGGACCTAAAGTTTTGCAACGTACAGGGTTACAACAGATGCCAGTAGGAAAATAATTCTTTATCCGTGTTTACAGCAAACAATATAAAATCTGAATAAAAAATATACAGAACAATTGAGTTGAATAACATTATATCATTTGATACTACTACACAATAAATGTTTCAGGGTTTGCAAGCTTTGGAAGAATGCAGAATATGTAGTTTACAATTATTTTCTTTTAAACCGAGCTCTTTTGTAGTTTCTCATTTTATAATTTCAATCGCTAATAAACTTTAATGAATGCATTACAAAGAAAAATAAAGTTGATGTTGAGTTTTGATGTAGTGTAGTTTTGAGTTTAGATGATGTAAAGTTTTGCTATCATTACTTAATGAATTCTACAACTAAATATAAAGATATTTAAATGATTTGTGTAACTGCATTTTTAATTTAATTTATCCATAAATATACATATTATTGCTTTAATTTAACATTACATTTGAAATTTAGTAACTAATGAATAATATCTATAATACCGTGATATATTCAAACATAAAAACCTAATGTTCATATAACATAATTATATCATTATGATGGCAGATTTTAATAGCCAGCATAGTTAGCAGATAAATTTCTTCTTCTTTCAGAGTTACTCTTATTAATTACTATTTTGTTTGTTTACAAAAAAAATCAAATTCTTAAAATAATAATGTTTCAGCTCTAAGTGTTTGAATAAAAAATCAATCAGAATGTAATATACTTTTAATTCATAAAATTTAGAAATATAATGTATCAAAAGTAGTTAGAAAAAAACAATCAAATAATGACAAAATTAAAAGTTTATTAGGTTTTTACTTTCTCTGAGAGTTTAAATTTATTCAGAATGTATTGTAGGGGAGATTTTCTTGTATTATAAAATATAATTATTTATGGCATAAAGAATTTTGTATGTTATCTATTTCTTATATTTATAAAAAATATAAGTTTATTTATTTATTAGATATTAACACACGTATCTGTAAAATAAGAATTAAAAAGAGGATGTTGAAGAGGTACTATAAATGCCGATTAGACAACACAAAACTATATTTACATAGTTTTATGCATCAGGAAGTGTTCCCTCTGGTTACATTATTAGTTTCTCATTGTCTGACTGTCAAAACTCAACAGGCTTAGAACAGATGGTAATACCGTACAATATAGTTTAAATTTTCAATGTATAACAATAAATGTAATTATATTTTAAGACCGTAAGTCTATTAACTGGCAACAGCCCATTTAAAACTGAAAAACTCATTTCTAGTTATACTTAATTCGCAACAAATTAAACAAAAAATTGTTTACAGCCTCCGCTCACAAGAATCAATTACTGTGTCAAAATAATTTTTAAATATACGTTGTTCAATAAATTCTGTTAATAAAATCTATTGAACTTATATATTAATGTTCTATTCTTTAGAAGGTTTAAATTTATAAAATTTAATTTTTCAATGAAATGAAAAATTTAATTTTTCTGAAGTTTATCCTTACAGGTGTACTGCTATCAATTTTATTTAGATCATTAATTTTAATTTTGATGTACATTTTTATTTATCAGGTAATGGTAAACAGCATCAATTTCTAAAAAAAAAAAATGCATTAGCTACAAAAAGAAATACTAACAGCACATCCATCATTCACAACTGTAGTTTTCAAATGGGGATAAGTTCATTTAACGTTATCTTTGGCCATTGAAATTTTACATACCTGTCAATGTCCAATATGTTCTGATGGTTTTGAGATAGAGAATTACCCAAAGGGAAACGAATTTTTTTTTTTAGCATACCATATAAATTTAACAGAAATATTTATTGAAAATCTTAAAATATTTTCATTGGTATTTACTTTCAATATTAATTACATAAGATTTGATTGATGATTTGTGATCTTGAAAATATTTCTTCAAAATAAAGCAAGATCATTATTTTATTGTTAGTATATATGTGATTAAATTTTATTTTATTTATAAACTAATTGTTATACTTGTTTAATATAAATTGTTGAAACAATGTAAAACACTGCATTTCACATGGTAAACGCAAACACATGATAAAAAGATTAACAGTAATAATAGTAATAATAATGATATACAAACACAGCCAACTAATGGAGAACACTAAATAAAATAGCTGTTATTTAATTATACATTAAATTTGGGAGGGATAAAAAGTAAAATTAAAAAAAAATTAAATAATCCACAGACTACAACATTAAAAAAAAAATAACGTGAAGGCAACAAGTGATATAAAATGAACTAAAAGGAACACTAAACAAAGCGATGGAGGGAGGTATTTACATAATGAAATTACATCCGATCGCTTAAGGATACTGCACAATAACGCAGGGAGTTAATGATAACAGCTAATTAACTATAAAATGTCAATTGTGAGGTAATAATAATCACTATGAGGTAAATTAAGAGATGATAAAATTATCAGGGAAGAAGGAATATCAACATCATTCACAAAATTTCAGTTGTCCCAAAATTATTATCATTAAATATAAATATATATAGTAATATATAAATGCGTATAATCTCATTTACAATAATAATATTCTCTATGTATATAATATATTTTTTCATAATAATAAATATATTTATAAGTATATATAAAATCAGCAGTGCACTGCACAAAATGACAACATGCGTGTTAGTTCATTCGTTCCTTGATGTTCCTTTAAGCTGTTAAAAAAACAAAAAGCAAAAATAATAATAAATAAAATTTAATAATGAAATAATAAAGAAATAAATTTTACATATTTATACCAGTATTATAATCATTAAATCGCTGAAATATTCAACGACAATTTTGTTAATAAGAAAAATAAATGCCTGAAAAAGAGAAAATTCAATTAAAATTATTCCCCTCCACCTCTAAGCCTGTTTTAAATCTATCTACAACTTAACCAACATATTTCATAATCCAGTAAAATTATCAAATTTCAGGGATCAAGAACAAACATTTTTCTAAACCGTAGATTAAAAGTTGTAACGGGTAACAAGCGATATATTGTAAAACCTCTAAATGTCAACAAAAAAAAATAATATATATATAGATGAGGTTTTTTATCTTCTAATTTACCCCAAAAGCAATTTTTTTGTTTTAAATAAAAAACAGTTATATACTGAAGAAATAGAACCTAAGGAAATTAGTTAAAAATCTAATAAGTTATTCATTAATTACAGCTGTAAGGCATTCAATTTGATAAAAAGCAGTGAGAAAGAATTTTTTAAATAGCGCATATTTTCCAACCCTTTTGACAAACAGTAAGATTTTACTTAAAACTTTTGTTTTAAGCCATAAAAGCTTCTTCAAAAAATTAAAGCTTATTTATTTAAAACCTTTTAATCTAAGACGATAAATAATTTTTTATACATTGTAAGTTAAGACCACATACATTTAAAAATCTCCACATTTTGAAAAATTAAAATAAATGTTAAAAGACTCAAATTTATGGAAATTTCAAGAAAAACAGTGCATTAGTGCTATTTGTATCTTTAATTTTTTTTCTTTTTTCTTTTCTTTTGCCAAAATCATTAATTTTTAAAATAATTGTAATAATCCATTTTTATTACCTTATAATATAAATAAGAAGAAAAAATTTGTTAAAATTTAATATGATTAAGAATAATAAAACTGTAATTTAAACATATCTTCCTGTCTTCAAGTTTTTTCATAATACAGGCTCAGATTTAAAGAAAGCATCTTTTATGGTGTGATTTAATTTTAACATCGCTTTCTGATAATTATTGCACAGATCTTTTGTTGATGTCAGACTCCTCTTATTAACTACTGATTAACTGTTTCTGTCTTTACTGGCAATTTCTATTGTTATCAATCAGATATTTTTTGACTGTTGATTAAAGCATTTTGTATTGTTATATTATGCTGTTCTCTATTGTCTGTGTGAACATTATGATCACTACAGTCGAAGCTTACTTTATATGTATATGTATCCTTAAAAAAACTGAGACTTTTGCTGATAATTTTCTAATTGCATCATTCTACTAAAGATCAGTGTGTAAAATTTTATTAGAAAATGGTGTAAGAAAATGAAATGTTTTTAAAAATCTTCTCAAATGAGTGATAATTAACAGACAATTTTTACAAAGAATGAAAAAATCTGTACGAAAATTATTATAGCATAATGATGTAAAATACAAATCAAAACGTACGATATACCTTCCTTAAATCTGAACTGGTAATATGAAAACTCTGCAAAAAACTAATGTAGATAGGGTTCATCTGTTTGAATTACTGTAATTTAATTCTGTAAAAATAATAAATGTTAATGGTAAGCTATTAGTCCTGGTTTAGTACTTGGAAAGTAATAAATCGTTGTTTGATCTATCTTCCTATGCAACTCACAGAACACAAAATAAAACCCTTATGACTAGGAGGATAAGAAACTGCTTCATAATCAAAAAATCAGACATAATATGCTGATTCTTATAATCGTATTCTAGAACCAATATTTTCTGACATGACGTTAATGTAACGGTATATCTGACAATTTTCAAAGTATTTTAACGTGTATCTAAAGTATTCCAGCTGACTGTTGGCGAGTGCAAGAGCTACATTTTCCAATAATATAGCAATACGTTAAACACAAGTAAAATATTTGAAGAGCCACTAATTCTGTTTTATGTTCAGTTTTAATATGATTTTAGAATATAAAAATTGAATCTTTGTACATCCAATATTTCTAAAATAAGAGATCACTTGCAGTATCTTTTATAAAAGTTTCTGTAAATATAACATTTTTTTTTTAATTCCTTTTTGTTGCACTTTTAGAAGCCTATATTTTACCACAAGAATGATACGGAGATGGGCTTTTTGTAACAGGCTAGTTGTAAGTTTCTTATGCTATATTTTTCCACCAGATATTTTAAACAATTTCATACTCTTGAAATAGTAATAGATTTCAGTGCTGACAAGTCTTGTGCACGTACAAGCAAGACACTGCATAATGGGCTATGCGTGAAGCAATTTATATTTTTGCAATTTTTTTAAAACCATAAAACAGGATATGAATGTAGAAAATGAGTGACTTTTGTATTAAATATCAGGAATTGAAACACTTGAAAGAACTAACTTTTCAAAAAATAACAAAGTTGGTGAAAATAACTTGAATATATTTATTCATATACTCATAACATGAAAATCACAAAACATTTCAAGTTGTAATTGCATTTTAAACACTGACAAGATCAAGAACAGATACAATCATTTAACATAACGCATGACAATTTTGAAAAAAAATTTGTCTCTTTTCATGAAGAATACTGCCTGACCATGCAAATAATTTGTGACAAATGACTGGACATTGGTTATTGGGATTTTTTGTTAGGTTTCCTAGGTAATACTAATGAACAATTTGAACACACCTGCCACAAATTTTGTGCTTTTTTTTTTTGGGAGGGTGAACAAGAAAATCTAACTATAAAGGTGTGGTACATCAATATGTGCTAATACATTAAATAAGTTGCTAATGAATATCTAGCTTTCGTATCCGAGGTTATTAAAAGTATTGGAAAATAAGCTTACATCTAAAACTTGATAAAGATACAGTAAGAAGTGACAATAAAAACAATACGTTCACAATTTTAATTTCTAAAAATGACTTGTATACTGAATTTTATTCCTGTTTGTGATGTTGAGAATTCTACTGCAAATGTTTTGAGGTATCTTTAAAAGCGCCAAAAATGAAACTTGCTTTTGCATATGAGTTATTATACTTTCCTGAAATGGTGACAAATTTTGTCAGATATGAGCAGGCTTTCTTATAATTTCAATATTTATCAGCTTATATAATCAGTGATTTTGAACCATTAATATAATTTAAGCAAAATGGGATTATATTATTATCTTACCATGGGAGAAATTCAGAACACAAATTGGCTTTGGTGGGCATTCAGAAAAGGCATTCTTCAAGACACAGTAGATGTAATTAGACATTTTACTAAATAATTACAGTTGAAAAATAAAAAATGAAAATACAGATAAGACTAAATTCTTTATGATTAAACTTTTCTTCACTTTAGCCAAAATTAATTGTAGTTTGCTGGCTATTTTTTTTTTTATGCAGAGTATGTGCAGTACAGACCAAGATATGTTGGTTTTTATATAAGAAACTACTGTTTAAATTATCAATAAACGGTCACCAGATAAACAAACAGTGATATTCAAAATGTACTGTGATTATCTTAAAATTTATATTAACTAATTATAAAAATTAGTTTACTTACTCAACAGTATTAAAGTATAAATAACTACATAAATTCTTTTTTACTTCTATGTACGAAGTACAAGGAAGTATTGTAATTGTGAAAAATTATGGTTTTCAGATTTCAACGGAAATATCCATTTTGACCATTCCTGAATTCATTTTGACTAGTTTCAGTGAAACGTCTATATGTATTTCACATAACAGAAAAACAATTAGCTATAAGATGCTGAAACTTTGGATTTAGCACTGTTATAACATCTAGTTGTGCACCTCCACTTTTGATTGCAATCAACTGAACGAAAAGTGTCCAAAAGGTCAAATTCCAAAAAAATTTGGATTTTGGACTTTTTATTAACTGCAGTAATAAGCCCTCACTGATATATCTTCAATGATATATCATAAGTGGTACTTCTTTTCATTGGTTCCAGAGTTATACACAAATGGAAATTTTAATGTATGAAATATCTGGATCTTACAAAGATACATGTTGGTTCAAATCAGACATTTCCTTTTCTTTTAATTTAAATATATTGATTTATTAATAATTATTAACCTCTGATTGTAAAAAAAAAATGTACAATAAATAACTATTCAATAATAATAAAAAAAATATATATATAAATAAAAAAAAATCAGAAGTTATTAATGAAATAAAATATTTGTACTTTTAAAAATGTGTATACGTAATTTAATAAGCGTACAAGGAAGTGATGTAGTGTCCACATCAGGTTTTTTAATTAAGCAGTTAAAATATTATTTTTATTTCTAAAGTGTATGGATATAAAGACTACTGATGTCACAAATAGTTCAATACACACATAATAAACAGACAGCAGCTAGGCAAATCTAACTTAACTGCAACCTGCCTTCAGAACACTCACTTGATATAAGTGTTGTGTAGTCCTTACTAGTGTTAATACTATTTATTTTATTCCTGTAACACTTTTCAAATTTTTTTTTTTTTTTTTTTAATTCTCCTCTCAAATAATAGTCTAGCAAAGACAAAATCCTCAGATGCCAGAGTGCACAAAGCTTTTTACTGACTGCAGGAAAAGTTACACATTCAGTCGACTTTTTTAAAAAAAATTTTAATTATGAAATTTTTGTTTAAAACTGAATATAGCTCAAAAATACATCCCCCCCCAAAAAAAAACCAATAAAAATAATATTTAACAATAATAGTAATAACTACATTAATTGCTTTCAAATAAGTATATTATT
>JAAAKQ030251967.1:0-10914 GCA_010016005.3 Zanna intricata | reverse complement strand
TCATGTAAATAAAATATTGTTTAAAAATTACTGGTTTTCATTCTTTGTCCCAACTAATTTGCACAGCACTGTATATTGCAGATGAGTGATTATTGCTGGATGATAAAAATAGAAGACTTCACTGAACACAAGAGGAAAATAGGAAAAAACAGATAAGATAAATGTAAATGTCTGCAAAATAAAGGTAGGAATTTTACTTGTAATTTTTGTATTGTATTATTTAAGAAATTTCTCAGTATTTTATGGGTCATAGCTAAAAATCTGACGGTGATGAAGAAAGACTGATTTCATTTTATGATTCAGCATAAAAAATGTATTCTAATTCTACTTTTATCTCAGTTCCAAATTATATACTTTTTTTTAATTGACCTGTGTTATCAATCAGGTTTTAAAATACATACTGGTTGATGGTGTTGTGAATACTGTATCGATGCTTAAAGCTTCTTGTATCGTGTTTCAATAAAAGCATCTAATTAATAAATACCTGAGTTCATTCTATTCAATATTTTTATTTTTCAGACAGTTTTTTCTAAACATTGCAAAAACACTCAATATTCTTATCCTGTCAACCAGACAAAAAGTATTATGTTTATATAATTAAATATAAATAAGAAGCTATTGCAATCGCAGATCTAAGATTAATGCAAGTGTATTAATGATGATAACATTAAGCATTAAAAAAGAGATGAAAGATAAAATAGTAACTTGAGCTGAATTTCAGAATGGATAGTGTATTTTCCATCTCTATGCTATATAATTCCAAAAGGTAAAATAAAAGGGTTTCAAATAAGCTATTAAATACGTAAGAAATAATACACTTTGTCTCTTGTAAGATAAGATCGACTCAAAAATCATTTAAACTTTCTATACTGATATTTTAATGAATTCTGGAAACAATAATAATAATAATTTTAACACAAACAAAAATGATCATTGTATTTTTAACTGATTACAAACCTTTAGACCACCATCGTGATCATGATTCAGTGGAGAGGTAGCTCTGCTGAGAGGAGGGCTGGCCGAACTGAACTTTGATAAATTAAGAGTTTCATATTTGTGAGACTTATCTGTTTTCTCAGATAAAATTGACAGATTATAAATGGATGACTGCTTTGAGACCAGATTGAGGCAGGCCCCGTCCGGCACCTATATAAGAAATATAAAATAATATAACACAATAATAACTCATAAATGCATACAAATAATTTGTTTAACGTTTTTCTGAAATGATGAGTACATAACTATTTGTTTTTTTTTATGCTTAATAATATTGCCACATAAGCTTGAAGCTTGTCTGTGGAATATGGAAATGGAATTTTGTAATGAATGAAAAATTCCATGCCTACTGGGGACCTCTGGATGAAAGGCCAAGATGCTACCACTCCGCCATGGAGATTGGCTTTTTATTATATAACAAGAATATTTTTAACACATCACCACACCATAGCAGTACTAGGAACTCTTAGAGAATTTCTAACTATGAGTTCAGTATTTTTGCTCAACTTATCTATCTAATTTTAAAACAAATTTATCATTTCAGATTTTTAAATCGATTTTTGTCTTTTGCTCCATGCAAAAAGAAATTAATAGTATAATTATTATTCTTCACTAAATCTATCTATTATGTAGAACAAAATATTGCCAGGAGCTCAGTGTTATTTATTACTATATATCTCTATTTTTCTGTTTAGCCTCCAGAACTACTGTAAGGTATTACTTCAGAGGATGACATGTATGAATGTGAATGAAGTGTTGTAGTCTTGTACAATCTCAGGTCGACCACTCCTGAAACGTGTGGTTAATTGAAACCCAATCACCATAGAACACTGGTATCCATGAACTAGTATTCAAATCCGTATAAAAGTATAAACCTTTACTAGGATTTGAACCTTAGAACTACTGACTTTGAAATCAGCTGATTTGCAATGTTGCATTAGCCACTGAACTTTGATGAACTATTAATCCAAACACCTCTTTTGTTGATTTCAGATTGTCAGCTCTGACTGAAACGTTATGCCAGAAAAGCAATGTACAGTGATAAGATTTTTGCTAGCAGAAGGTAATGGAAACCGGAGGAAATTTACTCAAGAATGTTTAAGCAGTATGGTGAAAAGTGTTTAAATTGCAGTAACTGAATAAATGAATGGAAAAAACAGTTAAATTCAGGCAGAACAAGCATGACTGATCTCCATTTCTCTCGAAAACCAGTTGAAGTTTTGACTATCATGTGGCCAAATCGCATAAATGAACTTATTTGCGAAGATAGGAGAGTCAAAATTTTCCAAATTGCTAATTTGTGTAATATTAGTGTTGGAACCACACATTCAGACATTCATGATGTGGAATTATTGTAAAACATGTTCAAGATGGGTTCCAAGATAATTGACTCAAGCCCATAAAGATACCCGGATTTGCATTTGTTCTGAGCTCAAAGAACAGTTTGAAACGGAAGGTAATGACTTTCCAGATCGTAAACCTGTGGTGAAGTGTGGATACACAATTTCAAGCCAAAATCCAAATAGCAAAGTCTTGAGTGTAAGCATCCGGATTCACTACTGGAAAAACATTTAAAACTCACGTGTCAGCTGATAAAAGTGATGTTGACAGTCTTCTGGGACTTCCAAGGCCCACTTTTTAGAGACTGTTTAGAATAACATATTGTGAACAGTGAGTACCATTGTAACATGCTCCAATAGAAAGTGAGATCTGTGATAAGGCGAAAACATCAGGGCACTCTCTCAAAAGGTGTGATTCTCTTGCATGACAATGTGCATGCCTTTACTGCTCAGGAAACGGGAGAAATGCTCGAGAAGTTGTGTTGGGAGATGTTGCCACATCCTCCTTAAAGCCCAGACCTTGCCCTGTCTGATTTTCATTCGTCTGTCCTGCTCAAACACTTTTTACACGGCAAGAAATTTGATGAAAATGAAGCGGTCAAAGCAGTACATGAATGGCTCAAACAGCAAGATTAAAACGTCTACGCTGCAGGAATAGAAAGCTCACAGAGAGTGGGACAAGTGTCTAAATGTTGCTGAAGAGTATGTTGAAAAGCAGTGTAAGTTTTATTGTCATTGAATTAATAGTTTTTTCTCTATTTCAATTTGTCTCGTTAATTATTGAATGTTCCTCATAATAGAATTTCACTAATTTGAATAACAATGGCATAATGACTATTTGTGGATTAACAGCTTGTGCCAGTTGTTATAGTAGACTGGAGCATGCCAGAGATTCACAACAGTCAGCCTTACTACAATATCAGACACTATCAAAGCATTGCTCTGTTTATATGCCCTATGTACTGTGCATCATGCTATTGCTTAGTTAACTTTTCTGGTTTGTGATTTCTTAGTGAACTGCATTTGTATTTTGAAATGCCACTGGCCAGATGCCATGAGGCAAACCATACTTTTTCAGTTACTGAAAAAAATAAATTAGGAATTGTACACAAATTTTTTAAAAGAATTTTCCCTAAGAGATTAACAATGAGATATATATATGATAATTCATCACAAATGATGATGACTAAGTCATGGCAATAGTGAGGCTACTATTCAAGAAGAACAATGTTTATTGACTTCTAAAACAGTGAAACTGAATATTAGATTTTCAATTCTAAAGTAGGCCACTGAAAATGATGCTAGCAGACCAAATTGGAAAAATAAACCATGGACCTATCATTTAGTATATGTATGTAATTCATTTTATAAAAAGATAATATTAAAAAAGTTAACTGATAAACTTACTCTATAATGATTTAATGTATTCCTTTTCTTCCATTCACCTTCTGTTTTTGTAGTTGAATCTTCATCATACAAGATTAATCTTCCAGATGTGCCTGTTCTCCATTCTAAAATAAAAATATATATACATATTATAGTACAGCAAGCTTTGGTACTAAATCATGAAACTAATGCAAATTAAATATATAATACATGGCAATGATAAAAGCAATATTATAGAATAAATAATGATAACTATGAAATTATATGTTTTGTTTTATTTATTTGACTATGACACAAAATGGTATATTTTCACTACTTTCCATCATGAATGTTAACCATTATGACAATATATGACATATTATATTGGTTATGACATATTGTGATTTCTTAGTGAACTGCATTTGTATTTTGAAATGCCACTGGCCAGATGCCATGAGGCAAACCATACTTTTTCAGTTACTGAAAAAAATAAATTAGGAATTGTACACAAATTTTTTAAAAGAATTTTCCCTAAGAGATTCTTTATTGTAACATGATGGATGTATTGTAACAGATATTATTTTGAAGCCAAAGTATTCTGGTTATACTGATCTTGAAAACATTGAGTTTCAGTTTATAAAATTATAAATTTCTTTTCAGGTAGAATAAAACAAATCTGACTTGAAAAATCACAAAATACTCATTACTTAACCTCACAATGGCACTGTTGATTGTACTTGTTTTTGCTTTCAGTACGTACAAGAACAATCCTGAAAATAAAGAATTTTTAAACTTGCAGCAATAGGATCCATTCCATACCTATTCATTTAACGTCTTTTAGAGGTAAGAAATGTGGTGCTATCTTTAAGGAACATTCTTAACTAATTTCTAAAGAAATTAAACAAATTTAATGTCTTTGTGCAAGATGTTTTATGAAAATGTGATAGAAAGGTTCCACTCATATGTTTTGGTTGTTAACAAGGTAACAGATCTGTTTATAACTTATTATTTTCTGACCAATTTTTTTTTTTTTTTTTCAATAAAGTACTTTCCAACAATATTGTGCGTGTGTGTATATATATATATTACTGAAATTAATCTTTTTTCCCTTTGTAGTGTTAAATTATATTCTAAATTCTAGAAATATAAACCACCTTGTACAGAATACTGAGATAAGATACATCTTATCTTAATTTTATCAAGAAAGTATTTATGCAGATCCTGCTTCCTCAGTCATGATTGAATTCATTTAGTTAGTTAGCATATTAAAAATGTTAAAAATTAAAAATACTGAAATAAACCATGCACACGGTGTAATGTTCGTTACATTATTGCAATATTATAATGAAACTTGTGCATTAATTTATTATATAATATAATATATTGTGTATAATTTATTATATGTGCTACAATCTGTTAAGACTGTCTTCTTCTCACACTGTCTAATGGTTTATCAAACTGAAATTTTGTATTAGGTGCAGTTCAACAGTAAGGGCAGATGAGTTATAAATAGTGATTGTTAATACTGATTGGTTTGTGCAGGTGCATTAGCTTTAATGGGTCTGTTGGGCATGTAACTGCCTCACTGCTGTCAGTTCATTGTTGTTTGCCTTACTGAGATAGAGTAGGGCCCTTTATATGAGTATAGTTTGCGTCATTCTTTAATTTTAAACCATGCCTGTAATATTTTTTAAATATATTTAAATTTTTGTTATCTTTACCTTAATTTCTAATATTTCCAAATTTACCAGTACAAACAAAATTCAGTTTGATAAACCGTCAGACAATGTTTGAGGGAGAGAGTCTTATATAAATAGCAAGAGATAGCAGCATTCATAGAATAAATTAAATGAGTGCAGTAATAACAAATCCCACCAGTTGTGAAGTTTGATCAGCGATTAGATTTCTAAACACAAGAGCACATAATACTGCTGATATTTACCATCAACTGCAAGAAACATATGGGCCTATTGCAATGAATGAAGGAAAAGTGAGGCAATGGTGTCATGAGTTTAAGGAAGACTGTTCAAATGTTCATAACAAACTCAGAAGTGACAGGCTTGTGTCCAGACTGACAATCTCATTGATCATATGAATGAAAAAGCGAGAGAAAATTATCACTTTATGATTAGCAATCTTTCTATAGAATTTCCAGAAGTTTCAAAGACAACATCGTTCAGAATTATGACTGTCACTTTAGGCTTTATAAACTGTGTGTATGTTGGGTGCCAAAAATATGACAATTGCTCACAAAAATCACAGAATGAATTTGTGCATGCTTTTCTTCACTGCTTTAACAACAAAGATGAAGGGAAAACAATGAGGGGACAACATTTTAACAATGACATGAAAATTAGCTTGTGTCCCGACAATTTGAGGAAAGTAAAGAGTCGAAAATCTTGGGGCAAAAGTGGCTACAATCCCAGGTGGTGGAATTTCATGCAGCAGGTTTGAAAAAGCTTCTTTCACAATATCAAAAGTGTTTGGAATGAAATGGTGATTATGTAGAAAAATATAATGAATATGTACATATTTGAAACCATTATAAATTTTTCATATTTTTTCAACAGTTCTCATTTTGTTACCAATTGGCCTATACTTTTGAACAGCGGCTTGTATTTATATATGTAATATTTTTCTAATATATTTCATTTTTGTCCTTTTAATTAATTTCAAATATTTCTAAATTTACCATCTAAACAAAATTTCAATTTGATAAACCATAGGACAGTTATTGAGGGAGACAGTCTTATAAAAATATCAATAGACAGAAGCACTTATATAAAAGAATAATATACAATTTTCATTATCATATTATAATAACGTAACAAATAACATGTCTTATCTCAATAATCTGTACCCGGTGGTTTATGTTAATAATATATATATATATATATATGCGTGTGTGTTGGTAAATAATATCTTTGTAAGAGCCTTTTACCAAAAGTACAATCAGGAAAACTGAAAAATCCTAATATAAGTGCATAGAGTGCAAATTAGGTCAGTGTGATGCCTGATTTTGACATTTCACAAAAAAGTAAATAATAACAAATACTCGCCCTGAGGTACAAAATCGCCACGTCTGGTACATACCACCTACGTTCTACGTCCAGGGCGAAAACAGCTTACATACATACATTTCATTATGCTGGCTAAGGGGGCACTGAACTTTCTTTCTCTCGGAGATCGATTTTGGTCGGCCTAATTTCACCTACAGGCCGCATTTAAGGATTGGATTTTTTGGCCACCTGCAGGTACGAAATTTTTACTGATTATGGATACGAATTTACACTGCCTTTAGAGCCAGTGATGTGGTAGCTAGGGTCGAAGTGATTGCAGGTGTAACGGAGACCCTTCCGCTCTCCACATGCCCACTACAATGGCAAGCATGTAGTAAGGTGGCCATATTATTCGGTGCATAGGAGTCCTGAAAGCTTTGACCAGTAGGGGCCTGAGTCAGAGCAGAGATTGCACATCCGCTCTCTGCCAGAACATATGCAGGTTCCACCGGAGTACCAGAACGGACCTCCAAGGTTAGCAGCCTTGGAGTGGGGGTGTACCCCGGCGACTAGTCTTGCTACAGAAGGGATACACAATGAATGGAACTTGAATAACAACATGTGGCAGAGGGTCCACATAAACACCCTAGTTTTGAAAGCGCCGATTCACCACAGGTGAAGAGGAAATGCAGTCAAGGTAAAGATACATTAAAGAAAGATACTGAGAGACTCAGTAAAGAACTGAAGAGAGCTTTGTTTGGTGGCAATCCGCCCAAACCTAAACATCTAGTAATCACAAGGGAGAATGGTAGCTTCCTAAAGGTAAGACCATTCCTAATTGCTTGAGAAATTGCGAAATGTGTTGGTGAATCTGTGAAAGAGATAAAAAAGACTTTCAATGGGCTATACATATAAACAGTTAATGATAGCCAAAGTGACAAATTACTGTTATTGAAAAAGATTGGTGAGTTCTCGGTGTCTGTGCAGCCACATGGAACCCTTAACACGTCAAAAGGTGTCTTTGTTTGCAGAGACCTGTTGAATTGCACAGAGGATGAAATTGTGGAGGAAATGTTGAGCCAAGGGGGTCATCCATTGCCGTAAGTTAACCATGAGAAGAGATGGTGAAGTTCTTCCTTCGGCATCCCATGTGTTGATCTTCAATAGGCCTAATTTACCCGAAAAGGTAAGAGCTGGGATTCATCGCTTAGATGTGCGTGCTTTCATTCTCCTATGAGGTGCTTTAAGTGTCAACATTTTGGCCACACTGCAGCTAGATGTGTAGGGGAAGAGATATGCTTATGCGGAATGCAGATGCATGAGGGTGATCCATGCCAAGACCCTCCAGTCTAAATTAATTGTAAAGGTCAGCATAACTGCTGATCATAAAACTGCCCTGTATATAAAATGGAAAAGGCAATTCAGGAAGTTAAAATGATTCAGAAGCTGACCTATCCTGAAGTGAGGAAAATTGTAAACAGCAGAACACTTTGACCGATGACCTATTATGCAGAGGTGGCTGCCGCCCCTTCATCACCTGTGTGTTGACACAGCAACTGAACTTAATAAGCAAAAAGTGGCTGAAAAACTCATGGCGACAGTGAATCTGCAAAATATATTGCATGACAGGTTGAAGAAAGTTGTTCTAAAGTCTTCAGAAGAGGCTTTCAAGCCTCCTACAGCAGGGATGGTCTCTAAACCACAGAGGCCACCCAAAACCACGCAGGGGGATCTGTCTCCCCCCTGCCAGGGGCGTTACTGGTGTGGCTCCTACTATGGGGGTCTCCCAGATTGCCGCCCCCTCATAGAAGCCTTTCCGTCGTCGTCCATGGCTTCGATGGCCTCCGATTCGGAGTCCAGGAGCTGTGCGGGGGACGACATATCTTCTGATAAATTGATCTAAAATAAACGAGTCGATAATTCAATGGAACATCAATGGATGTTTGTCAAACATTCATGAGCTCCAATGTTTGGTACATGATGTAGATCCAGTTTGTATATGCTTGCAAGAAACTCAATTCCACCGAAAAGATAATTACAATTTAAGAAGATATGAGATATTTCGGCGAGATCATCCGCCAAATATAAGAGTTCGAGGTGGAGTAGCCATATTAATATCGATTAGAGTTACCACCAAAGCGGTTGCGATAAATACAAATTTGCAGGCAGTCGCAGTCAGAATGAATTGTCTGCTGTGAGTCGCAATCTGCACCATATACTTGCCGAATTTTGATTGGAAAGAGGATGATATAGCACATCTTATTGATCAGCTTCCCCCACCAATACCACTGGTGAGCGACTTTAATGCACATAATTCTCTTTGGGGGTCGGATCGAGTAGATCCACGTGGAAGGGAATTGGAAAAGTTCCTTTTAAGTTCTGATCTAATTTTCTTAAATGATTGGTTCAGGAACTTTTTTCAATACCAGAGATGGATCGATGTCCTGTATAGATTTAGCACTTATAAGTGCGCCAATAGCACCGAGGTACTCGTTTCACGTTTTAGATGATATGTATGGAAGCGATCATTTTCAGATGCAAATTACAACTGACATTGAGAGAAAAATATATCCCATCCCTAAAATATGGTTGTTTGAAAAGGCAGATTGGACGAGCTTCACTGCTGATATGATACTCCCACAAACAACTGGAGTTATCGAAGTTGACGTTGACAGCATAACAAACGCTATACTCGATTCAGCATCAGGGTGCATTCCCAGAACATCAGGGAAACTAAAGAAACAACTCGTTCTGTGGTGGAATGATAAAATCAGTGAAGCAATTAAAAGAAAGAAAAAAGCGTATAATGCTTTTAAGAAACGTCCAACTTCAGAAAATCTAACTGCCTTCAAAAAATACAGGGCATATGCCAAAAGAATAATGATAGATGCTAAAAAACGATCCTGGCAGCAATACATGTCATCCATTGACAGGAATACGACTGCGTCAGACGTTTGGAAGAAAGTGAAGGCTATCTGCGGGCATGCAAATTTTGCTCCCATAATCTGCCTTCAATATGGAAATAAAATCAGAGACACTCCAAACGAATTTGCAGAGCTACTTGCCAATCAGTTCAAAGACGCCAGTAAAACGGCTAACTACGATGAATTTTTTAAAGTGCAAAAATCTGATCTTGAGGGTCTACTTAACTTTGGAACTGAAATTAATTTTTCATATAATTTATCATTTAAATTACAAGAACTAATGAAAGTGCTGGAGAAAGCTGGGAATACAGCTGCTGGTCCGGATGAAACTCAATATGTGATGATCAGGCAGCTGAATATCACTGCAAAGCGAAAACTGAGTTATATAATGAGATATGGCAAAATGGAATTTATCCGCTCCAGTGGAAAAAGGCTTATATTATCCCAGTTCCAAAGAAACGAAAAAATTTGACAGATCCCAATAGTTATCGTCCTATTTCATTGATGTGTGCTATGGGATAACTTTTGGAAAGAATGATAAATAATCGGCTCATTTGGATTTTAGAAAAAGAAAACCTGATATCTCGATATCAAGCAAGTTTCCAACAATATCATTCGACAACAGATCAAATGATTAACCTAGAAAATATCATATATAAAAGCTTTATTAAATGAAAATATACGGTGTCGAAGTCTTCTTGGCCTGCAGAAGGCTTTCGATATGACCTGGCGTCATGAAATAATGCTTCAATTGCATGAATGGGGCATTCGTGGCAATCTGCCAATACTACTTAGCAACTACATGAACAACCGTACTTTTTAAGTACAAGTTAACAATGAATATTCAGCAGAGAAAATATTAGAAAATGGCATACTGCAAGGATTGCCGTTGAGCGGTTCCTTGTTCACAATCGTCATCAACAAGCTGATATTAGCGATTGCAGCCGAAATCAGCAAAAGCGTTTATGCAGATGATCTGGCAATTGTATATGCCAGCAACCAAACAGCTATGGTGAAATATCAATGTGCGATAAACACTATCACTGAAGTAGAGAAATATAATGGATTTAAATTTTCACCAGAGAAAATGTGTTGTGTACACTTCTATAGGAAGAGAACTCCTCACTGAAGTCCTGTATTGACAATCAATGATCACCCAATTGAGTACAAAGATAATGTCCGATTTCTGGGTCCACTTTTAAATAAATCCCTTACATGGGGACTACATATACAGGATTTGAGTGATAGATGCAAAAAAGCCCTAAACATTATTAAATGTTTATCCAATAT
>JAAAKQ030251934.1:0-10914 GCA_010016005.3 Zanna intricata | reverse complement strand
ACATATTTTTTTATTTTAATAGAGATATATCCAAAACAAAAAAAAAAATTATAAAGGTTTAGAATAATATAGGAAATTAAAAGAGTTTATTACTAAAGGAATTATACAAATAAAAATTCATAAAAATAAGTTAAAAGAATCTCAATGTATCAAAATTGGTAATTTAATTAAAATTAATAATAATAATAACAGAATTTTGTATTGATAATAAGTTTCAAAAAAATGTTGTTGTAAATAAAAATGATGCTTCATGTTTCATTGATACACAAGAAAATTCAAAAATTATACTGGTATTAATGAGTTCTTTTTTTCATAGGAGGAGGAAAAAGCTCTACCAGCCGACATCTGCCTGCAAGGATGACAGTGTGGGGTTCTCACCCACTAAAATACCTCCCCCCCTTCCCCTCCCAGGGGTAGCTGGAATCGCCTTTCGGCATAACATCAGCCAGCCCTGGGTGTTGTGACAGCAGATTACCCCTGCCTGCTACCCTTCCCGTTTGGGGTCCTGCAGTGGAGCCCTCTTTGAGGTCCTCTTGGCATCCTTAGAGCGCAGCGACTCCCTGCTTGTGGGAAGCCGACACGTTCCTGCTCCAAGAGGCTGAATAATGAGTTTTTAAATTTGACAAATGTTAACTTTAGTGATAACAAACAATCTTTTGTTGCTTATGCTTTGAAATTTAATCTATTTGATAATAAAAAAAGTATTATCAAAAATATTGTAGTTGATCCTGAAATAATTAATAATAAAATTCTTTTGATAAGAATATTTTCATAATATTACTAATAACAATATCCATAGAATAAAAGATATAAATTTTATTAATAAACCATTTTTTAATAAAAAATTAATTCACTATTTAAAGAATAAATTAAATGAAAATAACTGTAACAAAACTAATATACTTGTTATCATGTACGTTGAAAAATATAATATTTTGATGAAACAATATTTAATTGAAAATAACTTTAAAGTAATAAAAGACTACTAATAAATTTCTAAGAATACCAAATAGTTTAATAGCAAAATATCAAACTATTTTCAATTATAACAATAATTTAGGATACCATACTAGATTATACCTTTTTGAATCAGTTGCTCCAAAATTAATAGGACTTTAAAAAATACAGAAACCCAACATCCCAATGCAACCTTTGACTGACCATCTGCTCCATCTTATACTATTACCAAAATAATAGATAAAATCCTTAGGATAAAAATGAATTTACATTACAATTACAACGTAAAAAATGGGTATGAATCTGTAAATAAATTAAAAAATTTAACAGTTGGCAAGAACACTAGGATGGTAAGTTATTTTATAAGTAACATATACCTTAGCCTATTGATAAAACAATTTATATAATAAAAAATAAACTAATAAATAATCATGAAGATCCTAAATTTATAAGGAATAATATGGTATATATGTCAACAAAATTACTTTGAATTTAATGACAAATGTTATACGCAGGAAAATATCTTGCCTATGGGATTTTCTTTATCAGCTATTATATCGAAGATATACTTACAAGATTTTTAAAATAAAATAGTCTATGGCCTTATTCACAAATGTAAAGTTTTATTATGGATTTGTTATGTTGATGATGTTTTTGTCATTTATGATCTGATTATAAAAAATTAACTCCTCATAATTTTAAATAAACTTAATTCATATTACAATGATTTAAAATTTACTTATAAAATAGATATAAAAATCACAACACTCTTTCTAGGTGATAATATTGAGATCAACAAAAGTAATCAGATCGTAACTCTAGTATATAGGAAACCTAAAGCCAATAAAATAATTTATAAAAAATTGAATCATCCTTGGTCTCATCAAATTAACGTACAAATATGATTAATAGAGCTATCTATTATACACAAAATAATAAAGAAAAATTTAACAAAGTAATTCAAAATGGATGTATTATTTTGTTACATGATGATATATATAAAAAACTTATATGGGGTTTATAAGATGAAGTGTAATGACTGTAAGTATATTTATATAGATGAAGCTAAACAAACATTTAAAGCCAGATTTTATAAACCTTTTTGGTATTATAAAAATAAAAAATTGGATTTCCCTAATGATTGTATCACCTCATAAATAAACATTCTATTTCTGATGTTAGTACTAATTTGGAAATATCAGAAATTAAAAAAGAAGATATAAATATAATAATCTAGATATTTTAGAAAAATATTATATATATATATAAACAAAAATTCAACTTACTTACAGACAGAATTTAAAGGAGATACACTCATAAAAGCTGCAATAGATAGCAGCAAGCAGCACCTTTATAGATATTATATCAAATATTTATTTAAACAGTACTGTACTGTAGTATTTGGCTAGCCATATACATGTGATTATATATTTTTGTTTTTACCTTATTTGATTTCATATGTTTCTGTATATGTAATTTTTTTTATTTTATGTTTGATATATAATTTATTGTAAATATTATACATGACTGATGATGCGGGATCCAGGGAGGACAAGAATAATGTCTTATTTCTAACTTAAGAGTTGGATGCGCGCGCGCCCACACACACACACACCCACACACACAGAGAGGGAGAGAGAGAGTGAGGGGGGAGGGGGAGAGAGAGCACTATCAGAACACAATAACAAAATAATTTCCTTAAAATCAATTGATAATAAGACACAAAAGAGCGAAAAAATATACATAAAGTATTTATACACTAATAATATCATTGAAAACACTACTAAAAGTTACAGTATAGGAATATTTAAACCAGCAAACAAACCTAACAACAACATAATAAATTATTAAAAAAAAAAAATAATAAATAAACAATCTGTGTGGGATTTATAAAACCAAATGTAATGATATTTATACAGGTAAAACAGATAGATTTTAAAACAAGATTTCTTTAACATTATACAAAGTACAAAAATAATAAATTAGTTTTATCTAATATGGCTGTCCATCTAATAAACAATAAACATTCTATTTCTGATATTAACACAAATTTAGAAATTAATAAAGATGACATAATACGTCGGATGAAAAATACTGGTTTTAATGCATCGTTGTGGTTATTCGGTGTATGCTTAACATTACATATGCAAATGATGGGCTTTTGCTGGTTAAATAAGATTTGAGAATGATATCAAATTCAGGGCACTCCAGGCTTGCAAGATATTTCAGTTGTGGAGTATGCAATGTAAGATGATGTTGCTCATGGGCATACTAGCTGTTACACGATGACCTACTGTATCAATGGTGGATTATCGAATTGGGTATGTCCTGCTGAGAATCTTTGATTCAAGAAGAACTTTCAATATGCTACAAAAAAGGTTTTGCTTTCTTTGGTGTTCAGAGAGCAGTTCACCCTGATTGAGGGCTTAATTTCAAAACCATGGTTGTACTATGTAAGAGGGTATGCAAAGCTATAACGCTTTAAACTGTACCTGTCTGGGTTCATTGAATGAAGAACAAATGTTAAGAAATATTTTTATTTTGTTGAGAGCCCAGTGTCTTCAATTGTTATCTGTGATTACTGTTTTACAAGAGGCAGTCCTTGTTATTTTATATTAAGCCCATTTATAACTTGTGACTGAGTTCTAATTAAGTTAAGATGCTAAGAAGATAAGCTAATTCACCTCTGGGCGCATAAAAGAAATAGACAACCAGGATTTCCGTTTTTGGCAGATCAGATGAACTGAACTGCCTGGTGGCCATTACACACATGGAATTTTTCCTGATGTGAGAAGTATGCAGGTAGTTGTGGATTTTCCCAAATCAGCATTTTGGACATGTTGCTTTTCTTGATGGGTAGGCAAAATTTATTTTGATTAATCCAGGCTTACATCCGAAATGTAAGGCCTTTGATGATGTGTGCCATATCTTATATATCTACTCCAGGTACAAAGCTAAATGTAGAGAGCCTGCAAGGATCAGTTGTAGTTCTGATCTGCAAGTTAATTGGAAAATCGAAAGGGAATGGAACAAAGTTGCTGCTTTCTTAGATTCTTAGCCCTGCAGAGGATGGCTGAAGGAGTCTGATGCTGATATAAAGATGTATAGATAGAATAGCAAACCAGTTGGCTAAGGGCCTGTTTGGGTGCTTACTTTGCGAAGACAAATGTTTTAGCATTATGTCCAGTTACTTTAGATATTCACTGTTAGGATGAGACGGATGTGTGGAGAACTGTGATGGGGCTGTGAAGTGAGAGGGAGTAGCAAGTTGACCTTGCTTCTGAAAGCAGACTGCAGCAGAGAGAATAGGGGGATGTTTTCATCATTATTAAATTTATTAATTTTTTTCTTGATTTTTAAGTAAATCAAGAGAATTTTGAGTGAATTGAATTGCAACACAAAATTGTCATTGTTGCAAATAATTGGTATTTTTATTGGTATGAAAACAGTATTTTTGGTGTATAAAGACTCAATTAATGATCTGAGTGCATAATCTAACTGAAGTTAGATAAAGGAAGAGATCACACACTTCTGAAAATTTCTGCTGAGGCATTTGCATCAATAGCATCCTGACAGAGACCAAACTCATGACTTATATTATCAAGTTTAGAGGGTCTGTAAGATGACCTCCAGAAAAGCCCATCAGAGCTAGGAACAGAAAGGGTAGTGTGGCAACTGAAATCTTTGCAAGGCTACTCCCTTGGGGGTCAAAATTGATTTAATGCATTTTTAACAAAATTTAAAGAAACTGACAAGAAAAAATTGTATATGTAATACCATTAAACTTGCTGCTTTGGTAGTAATACTAACAACAACCAAAAAATCTGCATAGACTCAAATATTAGATTTAATTAAAATACAGTTATTGACAGATGATGTATTGAAGCTGCTCCTGGGTAACAGGAGTTTCATCATGACGGGTGAGTTTGAGTCAATATCAATACATCATACCAATGTTGAGTCATACCAATATCAATACAAGAGCCGTATCTCATTTTATATGAAAACTATTGAAGAGTAAATCAAATTAAAAAATGTTTTTAATAATAAATTACAACAATTAAGTGAATAGTCTAAAAATATTTCTGTAGAAACCAAAAAATCAATTTGTTTTAAAAGTTTGATGAAATGAAAAGATTAGATAGGAAATTATGCATTTTTGCACATTGTATTTTAGAATGAAAAATCATTGATTCAGAGTGATCAATTGGTTAATTTTATAAAATTTCAGATATAATTAATTTTGACATTATTTTAATTGTGATAAATTAACAAAAAGTAAGATACTTCTTAAAGTATAAATTTCAATATTTACAAAATAATAAATATTTTACATTTTAACCTTCCAATTTTATTACCATAAAATAATAAAAATGTCAATATCTTCTACAAAATCAGTTGCTGTAACAGATATACATTTTGAAGTACTACAAGTAAGATTAAGCTTAAATAATATAAAATCTATTTTAGAATCTCTTAATTTATTAATGAATATAAGATTTACACATTTAATAAAACTTATAGCAATGACAAAACCTTTGGCTACATCAGTACATTCAGGTGAAGAAGTAATACATGATTTTACTGATTTGGAATTAGATCTATGGACACTACAAAAAAAAATAATCCAGTTTTTACGAAAAGCAGAAATTGGATTAAAAATAAACAGGTTTTCATTAGCGACTGAAAAGAATATACTTATCTTTCAGCAATCCAGAAAAAGTGGTACTTCTGACGTGACTACATTTATACATAATTTAAATGCATTATCGAATATTCTTAAAAACTCTGAAAAAGAAAATGAAAGACTTCTTAATGAAAACAAATTGCTGACTACAGAAATAGTTGATGTAATGCATTTAAATGTAGAAGGCATTACACCAGTAGAAGAAGAAAAATGTATAAGCATTGATTCTACAAAAAGTACTACCAAAGAAAGAACTGTGAGCACGACTTTAAAACAGGTAAAATGATTTATTACATAAAAAAGACATCATTTTATCAATTCAAATAGATATAACTTTGTTTAACTTAAAAGAAACAAACTTGTTTTTTTATATTTAAATTTTTATTTCTAAAACAATGTTTTACCCATTGAAAAAGTGAGAGAAGAAAAATTAATTCTAATTGGAATGAATGTAAATAAAAACTTGATTTGAAAAAAGTATGGTTATAACTAAAACCCAGAAACAATGACTGAGGCCAGATGGTTCTAGCAATGAGCAGCCTTGTATGAACTGATCACGCTTCTTCCAGTCTTCTTTCTTCTTCAGTAACTGTAGAAAATAGAAACCACAGAAGAAATGGAAAACTAAGCTTTATCCAGTTTTGACAAAGCTGTGATTTCTTGTGACAAACAGCATATCTTACCCAATTAACGGTTATGAAGTATTCTTTATTGAAAGTTTATCCTTGAGGAGCACACTCGTGATACACCATGGTTTGATTATCAAAAAAGATTGTCAGCATAATGTTGAGAAAACTCATCAAAACAATACTCCAGTCCATGCATTACAAGTTATCCAGTGGATCATGGTAAAACACAGGATCAAACAATTTCAGCAGACCCTTACACATCAAATATGGTTCCCTGTGTTTTTTAGGTCTTTCCTAAGCTTAAAATTAGTAAAGGGATTTGAAAATAGAGAAGAGATAAAAAAATGAACAAGTAGATTTATGGGCTCACTAAAAATAATTTTTAAAATGCTTCCATAATGGAAACATTGCTGGGATAAGTGTGTTACATTAGAAGGCACCTAGTTTAAAGGGAACATGTTATTGAACTAAATAGGTTAATTATTTTTGTTTTTGTAAGCCAAGGTGTTGGATACTTTTGCATCATATTTCATATTAAGCTGATATGTTTATTACAGTTGTTAGCTGACAAAAGGGCATATAGAGATTCACTGCCATTACATATACCCATATCAATTGACAACTAAAGTGCACTTAATATTACAAAAAAGCTAGATATCTTAATAACTAAGGATTCATGCAGTTGTAAACTTTTTATGTAAAATACAGAAAAATAAAGCTTTAAATTCAAAATACGTAATGCATATGTATAATAGATATTTATGTTAATTAACAATAATACAAAATTATCAAACTTTTCAGGAAATAGAATTAAAGTGTTATGTCACTTTCAAAACTAAACATAATAAATAGGATCATAAATAAACTGCACACACCAGTAAATAAACAATTCAGGGATATACAATGAGAAACACAGCAAGCACACTGATGCTATTGTAGTAGACAGATCACATATATATTCTCTCAGTTTTAAAAAATACATTCAAGTACTATGTACACAGAATCAACCTTAGCAGATTATTGAACAAATTGGATATACAGTTAAAAATTTTATCACAGAAAGCAAATTTTACAAACAGCATATAAAAACAATGAACTTGTTAAAAATAACAAGATTAATGAACAAATGTAACACAGGTACATTGTTTGGCCATACTATTTGATCACAGCTTATTTAACTAAATAATTAATAGATTTTATAACACAGTTAATGTAACAAGTGCTTGCCAAGTGCCATCCTTAATGCCGTGAAAAGAACTGTATTATAGATCTAATAACTTCTGTAGTACAAGTATTTATTAAGTGAATTATTCTGTCTGCATTTAGAATATGTTATATGTATTATGTTACATGTATTTAGAAAGTATATTAGTTTTCAAATACATAGTATTGAGACAATTATTTTGGTGATATAATTATTTTATCACCACTTATGAATAAGCTTGGGTAGACCAATGTATACAGAAAATTAAAATTTTAACTTATCCTTGAGGTTATCAATATGCAATCTTAGCTCAAAAGAATTTTATTTATTGAAAAAATAATAATAAATAACAATATCAACGCTTATCAAATGAAACAACAAAACTATTTTTGGATAATTCAAGATAATTCTTAAGCATATGAGAAAAGGTTTAAAATTATGCTTGTGCAGGCATTTTTAATAAATTATCACTTTATTATTACTTTAAAAACCCTTCCCACCAACTTATTTAAAATGTAATTAAACGGTTTTCTTTTACAGAAACAATATTACTGTCTATTAAATCTAACTATTTAATTTTTAAATAATACTTTTTTTTTTCTTTTACACTGAATTTTCAAATCCATTTCAATGTTTACATAAGTATTTGTTCAAAATAATTTTCAATAATACCTTTTCAATAATGAATTGTTTTGGTACATCATTGTATTTAATGTGTTTACATTATTTCATGTGGTAATACTTGAATAATTAATAGAGATTTTAATTGCACACTTTTTTTTATCTTATAATGATTATTTATTATGTACCAATCACAAAAATATTTTATTTATTTAATGCATTGTGAACAACTATTGAATGTTATCTGCCAGTTTGAAATGGGTAAATAGTACAATTTTTTGTGAAAGAAAAGGAAAAAATACTTTAAATATCTGAGATTGTACAAAACTACACTTGTGAATGAGGTGTATCATCTCATTCATTCATTCTCTGAAGTAACACCTTACGGTAGTTCCGGGGGCTAAACAGATAGAGAATCATTGACGTTATAAGGATGGCTGAAAATGTTTTGGAATAGTTATTAAAAAAAGTATTGTAATTATAAAATTTGGTTTTGTTAACATTTCAAAAGTTTAGTTTTATTACATAAAAAAAAAAAAAACAAACACTTTGTTTATTCTACATCTGTTGATATACAATAACATAAAATACCTTTTTTATTTTTAATAGATAATATTTTTCGGAACAAGATCAGGCGTCACGAGTACAGACTCACTGGAATTTCCGGATGTAAAGTCGCTTGTTGAATTAGCTCCTTCAGATAAGTCACTTAATGTTGATCAAAGTGAAACTAGAGAATTAAGTGATGAAGAATGGAAAATTGAACTACAAAGAATTAAAGACATTCACTATCAAATGGTTGCAACAGAACTGAAATTAGTAACAGTGAAAGCATTGATTCTGTATGGATCAGTCTTTAGTTTCAAATGATACAATTAATTATCTTCTTTATGTTTTTAAATTTTAATACACATTTCCGATGTATGAGTGAAAAGGATCTAAAAAGATTTTAGAAGGATTATTTTCAGTACAATAAAACAAAAAAATTACTTTTTGAATGTATTTTTTTTTTAATAAGAATATAATAAATAAATTTATTTATAATATGGTTAAATTCAATTATTAAAGACTTGATGAGAATAGTAACCAGCTAAAGACCAAATTAATGAAAACTTTTTTCCCCCCGATACTGGAAATTATGCTTTTTCTGATCAATCTAATAAACAGTTTCTAGATTAAAATTCTTGGAAAATAAGTTCATTCAATTGAAAAAAAAAGATTTAGTAAAAAGTCAGATTTATCTAGTTTTTACTCTTACTAAATCTTAATCAGCCTCAGCATTCTTAGAAATTTTAATGTTATGTTTGTATTTACAGTAATTTGTTTGTTAATTAGAAATGGTAACTGAGAAAGTATTTTTGATTTAAATGTCAATCTAAATTATATGAAGTTAATGAAACTGGAACAGTAATGAAGATTTAATTAAGTTTACTGATCAGCATGATAGTTAATAATTTTCATCCATCATAATTGCATAAGACATTTTCAGTACCAATTACACAGATTTTTATTCAATAGAATTATCACTGGTGTTGTTATTAGGAAATACTTTTACCATGTAGTCAAATAATATAGATTTGATCTATATTGTTTACCCATTTAGTATGTTGTTTTTAAACAACACATGTGTAAAATTATGTTATGTAAGGTAGTAAAATTTTCCGGCCTCTGTGGCATGAGTGGTAGTGTCTTGGCCTATTATCCGGAGGTCCTGGGTTCAAATCCTGATCAGGCATGGCACATTTTACACACAACTATAATTCATTCATCTCATCCCTCTGAAGATGTACTTAACTATGGTTCAGAGGTTAAAAAAAAAAAAAAAAATTATAGTTTGACAGTTGAAATGAGTTTATATCTTCATTTTATATGAAGGGATTTATATGTTCTGGTTAATGTCCTTGGATTTTGTTGTACCAGACACTTTTGTGATAGTCTTTTGCATGGAGAAAAAATAGCTCACTTTTAATCAAAAATCATCATGAGATGGTAAGCAAATATATAAGAGAGAAAGACATGGAGCGAGAATTTATACATACATACATATAATATATATAGAATGAGACGTGGGAGAAAAAACATAGATGATCCGTCGGTGATTCCTGAAATGCTTCTCTTTCTTTCTCTCTCTTTTTCTGTGTACTTAAGCATTTGTGCATATACGTTTACATCAATATACCATAAAGAAAGATGTTGATTCCACTTCTTTCTGTATATTGTTATGCATATACGCATAACATTAATACAGTACTGTTGCAATCTAGAGCACTTTTCTTTGTAGGTATGGTTGTGTATACCTATATGTATTGAAGTGTTTGTTAAATTGTTTATATAAAATTAATTTTAAAATAATTCCTTAAATTCAAATATAAAAATTACAGCAAAATATTTGTGAAGAATAATGAAAATATAGAGTAAGTATATTAAAAATATAATTAAAAAAATGTACATGTATATATTACAGAAATTTTAGAAGATAATACAAATAATATAAACTTTACAGAAATAAAATAATGTAATAATATATTATTAAAAAAAATTATAATCTATTATTAAAGTGTAAATGCTTTCTAAAATTTATTTAATAAAGAAAATCAATTTAAATACAGAATAATGAAATAAAATGCTCAGCCAAGGGGTAAAACATATAATGACTCATACACTTTACAACGGTTTAACTGATCTCACTTTAAAAAAACATTACTCATAAGCAATATGCAACATTTATTTGAAACATGTGGTTTTGAATCAATACATGTGCTAATGTATGCTCTACGTAATTACTTAATTCGTAATATATTAATTTTACAGAAATA
>JAAAKQ030251912.1:0-10914 GCA_010016005.3 Zanna intricata | reverse complement strand
TCTGCCACTTCTCTGTTCGTCGTCAAAATTTGAATGGTCTTCCTTAAACTCATGATACCATTGCCTCACTTTTCCTTCACTCATTATGGTAGGCCCATGTTTCACACAACTGATGGTGAATTTCAGCAGCATTATCTCCTCTTGCATTTAGAAACCTAATCACCGTTTAAACTTCACAAATGGCAGAATTTGTTGTTCCTGCACTCATTTTAACACATTGCCTTGCAAAAGCAAACAACAATGAACTTACAGCAATGTGGTAGTTACACGCACAACGGACAACTTAAAATTATCTGTGTATACGCAAATCAATCGGTGTTGCTAATCACTATTTATAACTCATCGCTCTTACTTTTGAACTGCACCTCATATATTAATGGTTATAATCATTACAAGCAATCTAAAAAATGAATTAGTGTTGTAATTACAGGATTATTCTGGGATTAATAATACCGCAATCACAATACAATGCTAACGGTACAGTGAATTCATTTTAAAAGTGAAACAGTCAGTTGTCTGAACAATTATTTCTAGTCAAACTGTGATATGCTGTGGCAGAGAGCAGATGTGCAATCTCTGCAGCAACTCCAGGCCTCTACATGCTGAAGCTTTCAGAGCTCCCATGCACCGACATACACGGGCACCTTAGTTTCATGCTTGCCATCACAGGGGGTATTTGGGCAACTAAAGGCTCTCCATTACACCTGCAATCACTTCAACCCTGGCCATCACATCAGCAGGTTTAAAGCTGATTTTAATCCATTTCCAAATCAATTTTATAAATGTTCATATCTACAAGTAGCGGAAAAGTTGTCTTGGCCGAAAAGAATTTGTAATGACCTGTAGATAGAATCAGTTCAAAGAAAAAATTATTAAACGATTTTCAATTTTTTTTTAGTATTTAAAACTTTTTTAATTAATTTATTTTATTTTAAATTCCAGTGAACTTCACTTTTTTTTTCTTTCTTTTTATCTTTGGGACTACCATTAAGAAATTTCTTCAGAAGATGATATGAATGAATTGTAATGTGTGTGAAAATGCCATGACTGACCAGGATTCAAACCGGGAACCTCCAGCTGAAAGGCCGAAATGCTACCACTCGTGCCACAGAGGTTGGCATGTGAACTTCACCTGGTGACATACTTTTGCACAGTTAGATTTGCAGTTTTTAATACATCTGGTCTATTATTAGACATATAATCGTTGACAACTGCTTGGAGAGTTTTGGGAACTCTGTGATGGCATGAAAAATTTGATTCAATCGTATTCCAATACAAGAAAGGAAATTCTACCTCAAAATCATAAAATTCTATTTTATCAATAAAACATTGTTAGTCAGTGCTTTTCATCTCAGACAAGGTTGCAATAACATACTCCTCAGTACCAATTACTTCATGAAGTCAGATTGACTTCAATTTGAATAATTACATATCAATTTATTCCTTGATCAGGGCTTTCCTCAATCAGCCACTAAAGTAGTTTACCCAGATAAAAAATGCTCAGTAGCCAGGACTTCTGTCCTCACCTAGGCCCCTTTCATTTTTTAGAATATTAATCACAGTTTTCCTACAATTTGGAATGTAACGAAGATGCGTTAATTATACAATTGATTTAACTATTTGTTAAACAGCAATTAAAGACTTTTATCAGTAGATTAATCAATGATGAAAAATAGAGTTTTGTCATTTACTCATACAGAATGAATTGTAAAAGAATAATAATAACGGAACAAAAAGTTTAAAATGCACACGTTTTAGCAGTTTTTTTGTTGTAAATTCTGTGATGCTAGAGAAAAGTGTGTTAACTGACAAAAAACACCTTTGAGAAAATTGTGTTTAGTTTTCCGATTTTACTATAAATCCAGTTTTACATAAAAATTGTTATTAATAGTTTATGATATTATGACTTTTGACTTTTCTGAATGAAATAATCACTTAAAACTTTGTTAGTTTCAATATTTTTGGTGTAAAAAAGTAGTTATGTGATTGTAAAGAAAAGTATCTAATAATACTTCTTCACTAGCAACATAGAATTTATATCCTCAGAATTGAGATTACAAAAATTCAACTGACAAACTGATAAACTGACAATTAATAACTGACAGATAATATTAAACTGACAAATAATATTTGTAACAATTTTTCTGGGAAGTTTTTTTTTTACTTCAAATGAAGAATAACTTCCACCATCCTATCAGTAAAAAAAGCATTTTAAGATCTACTACCTAAGAACTCATTTTAGCATTACATTTCAAATAATGAAATTATACTTAATGAAAATTTAAACAACTTTCATAATTTTTTTTTTAATTTCAAATGTGAGCTGTTCTTTCAATTATCAGGAATAATTTCTTGTGATTTAAATACTATGAATGTATTTTAAATGAAGAAGGAGAGGAGCAAGAATTAAAGCAAATAAAATTTTAAATAACTTTCATATGAAATATTTCAGCAAAATACCATTTTTAAATTTAATCTTTACAAAACAAAAGTATGTGTAATAATGAAATATAATAAAATTTGTTTAATTTTTTTCATTAACATAATGTATTTTTTTACTTAAAAAATCCACAATGTAGCAAATTCTCTGTTTCTGTTTCAGCCAGGAACACCAAATCCTAGAGTTAGACTCTCAGTTATCAATATAACAAACAACTCATTTCCAATCAGTCTAGTTAACCCACCTGAAGTATTTAGTAAACAGTAAGTAAATAATATCAATAACAAAGTTTATTAACTGTTAACTGTTCATCTAATATGAAACTACAAGAGAATAATAATGTAATACGTTTATAAATACAAAATATCATTTATGATCTTTTACCAATTAAAAAAAAAAACTCTAAATATAAAGTTGTTAGCTGAGATTACAGGAAAGATATCTTTCAATAATAAAATAAAAAAGATGATTGAATAAGGTGTTTCAAAGACAGAAATTTTTTTTTAATATTCAGATTACAGCTTATTCATTAATAACAACCAAACAAATTTTCATAATATAAAAAAAAAATTTTCTTATTTAAGATAAAAAAAACAGCTGGTTTCACAAAGGCTGCCAGCAAATTTATAGCATTTTCAGGAGAATTGAAATCAAATCCCTTCCCAACTACAAAGTTAAAAATGATTACAACCTCAATTTTATTTTTATTTTATATTTTAAGTAGCATGAGACCAATTTATTGTGCAATGCTTTATCCATTAGAATGTTAACTAACATCATTCACTTTTCAGATGGTAGCTTTATAATAAGCATAATATTTGTATAATGCAGGATTCAGATTATTGCATTTTCCCAGACCCACTCAATATCTTATTTAAGTATTCACTTATTTTCTTTCAGAAAAAAAAAAATGGTTTAAAAAAGTCATATTTATAAGACGGTCATAGTTTTATAACTACAATGGTATATTATTAAAAATGTAAAACAAAAAATATTTTGATAAAAAATAGCATTATTAAATACATCTTAAATGAAAATATTTTGCACAAATTTATTAAAAAATTAAATTTTTTAAATATTTGTCCTCTACCTTTATGATAAAAAAATCTGATGTGGACATCATATGACTTCCTTGTTCACCTGTAAATAACGTATAAACATTTTTAATAATACATAAAATTTTATTTTACTAATAACTTCTGATTTTTTCTTTTTGTTATTGTTACTATTGAATTATTATTTATTGTAATTTTTTTTTAGAACCAGAGGTTAATAATTATCAATAAATTTTTATATTTAAATTTAAAAAAAAAAAATTTAGAAAATAAGTAAATGAAGTCAGATTTGACCCTATGAGTGTCCCCTTGTAAGATCCAAATATTTCATTAATTACAATTTTATTTGGCTATTACTCTGGAACCTATAAAAATAAGTACCAATTATGATATATCATTGAAAAGCTCTCAAAGGGGGTTTATTACTGCAGTTAAGAAAAAGTCCAGAATCCAAATATTTTGGATTTTGGGCATTTTTGAGCGCATTTAGTTCAGTTGATTGCAATCAAAAGGGGAAGGTCACAACTAGATGTTACAACAGTCCTAATTCCAAGATTTTAACATTCTACAGTTAATCCTTTTTGAGTAATGTAGATAAATATGTACATATACACAGATGTCATGCCGAAACTAGTCAAAATGGATTCAGGGATGTCCAAAATGAATATTTCTATTGAAATCTGAAAACTGAAATTTTTCGCAATCACAATACATCCTTATACTTCATACAATGAAGTAAAAATTAAAACTTGTATTAAAAATGGTCACATGCACATTCTAGTAAGGTGTCTTCCCTGAAAGTCTCCTTTTAAACTTTTCAGAATTTTCCTAACTCAGAAAAACTCTTGAAATTAAATTTTTCCCTATTCTCAAGAGCAAAGTTTTAATAATGTTGTTACAATATAAAGCAATGAACAGATTTTGTCACTTGTATCATTTAACCCAAGTCTGATCTTCAAAATTAAAAGTTACAGATGTCATGGGCATAAATAAAAAATAATTCAAACATACAAATCAAATTTAAAAGAATGCAAACTTGAAATACAAAGACTTAACAATATTATGCATGCATGCCATATATATATAAACTTTAGTAAAAATTTATTGTATTTTTTTCAGAGATCATTATTTTACATCAGCAGGTTGGGTGAATCATGAAAATAGGCAAATATCTGCAGTATGGATGAATAGACCACAGAATGTTAGCATAATTAGTAGCTGTCAATACCCAGCAAGTAAAGAGAATCGGTCTATATGGCAGTGTGTTGAGGTAATGAATTATAAAAAGTTACATTCACACATAGTGTAAACATTTCTCCAAATATGATTTTTTATCAGCAAACTGAAGCAACTTCTCTAATCTCTGTTTTAAAAATTATTACATTCATTTGATAACATTTACATAAAGAAACTAACCATATTTTACTTATTGTGTCACATTATGAACAATAATAATTAAGTATTATCTCTACAAAGAGAATATTCCCTTTCTCATACTAATTATCTCCTTCATCAGATTAGAGTTATATTATTAATTAACCAGTATAAAAGAAAAAATAAGATAAAGAGTAATTTGTAGGCAGAATTTTAATAAAACTTACCAGTTTTTAGAAGTATTTAGATTCTAAAGAATCTTTTTATTACAAACTTGTTCAGCAAGTCTATTTTCTATAGGCATGGTTATTTTATGCTCAGTGGTTCATTTTGTTTGCCTCTAAATATATGATGTGCTGGTGAATGGCTTTATTGATAGTACACAGGATGGGGAGGAAGGAGAATGTAGCTATTCCCCTATCCATTAAAAAACCCACTGAGAATCAGGCTTCCATTACCTATATAGACATATTCAGAGTATGTGTTTTACCACACTCTGGTGCTGCAACAGTATAGTTTTCTTACAGATGACTATAATACCTTTATAAACTGCAAGAAAACTATGCTCAGTTTTAGGGGTTTAAATGGAGAAACATTAATTTTACTATTTTTTTAAATTTCTCTGTAACAAATGAGATATCAACTTGATTTTTTGGTGTGTATATTCTTCATGTTAATATCTAAAAACCGATTTCTGGATTTTTTTTAAATCCAGCCTTGAAAAAGGTGAAGAAAGGTAAAACAATTTTAAACAATGATTGTAAGTTTTCCCCATTTCTGATGAAACAAAAACAAGAAATTCACTTGATTTGGGCTTGCAAATACTCTTCAGATAAATATCTAAAAAGAAATTTTTAGATGTTTTTTAATTTTGATTGTTATTGTTACTTATGCATAACACGACTGGCTGCACCTACCTCTGGTAACTTGACTAAAAAACATAAAATAAAAAAAGAACAGACTATAATTACCTCATAGTAGTGTTTGACGGGTAATACTTAAAACCAGGCAAAATATAATTTTACCTATATGAAGGGCGACTGAACAGCTATTACAACTACTTATAAGATGCAGACCGACTATTTTGAAACCCGCATTCTTCAGACCACTCTACATTTCAAGTCCTGTACTGACCGAACAGTTGCTGTGAAAAAATTACAATACACTGACAGTTTTTATAAACTGAACAGCCTTTAATTTTTAATTATCAATATTATTCACATAGGGTTGAGTTTAATGGAAACAGGGGTGGGGCGTCTAGAGGCTTGAGTTTTCAACATGTGTCTTGTACATTTTGAACAATTTGTGTTCATTTTTTAAGGTACTTTGCATTTTTGAATAAATACTTATTTTTTATAATTCAAAAAAGAAAATAGTTTGGTGTTGAGAAATTAATTTTTGTCTTCATGTCAAAATACTGATTACCTATTTCATGAGTGAATCCATGCTGGGAAATACTAGTTTATATAATAAATTTAATTTTAGAATCAACTGTTAAGGGAATATATGAATACATTTATGTTAAGGTGTTGTCCTTTTACGCATTTTTATTATTTATACCTACCTCTTTATATATATATATATATATAATATATATTATATATAAAATAAATAAAATTAAAACACAGAAACGTTTATTCCAGCTTCAAGGAAAGTTCTGTAATATGTTTTACATAATTTTAGAATTACTAACTGAACAAATTTTTATTTCCTGTTCAAGTTGTTAAAAATATCCATATGAATCAAAAAATATATGTTTCTTCTTTTTCACCTCTTTGTGATTACTTATTGTGATAAATCTCACACAGGTATTTAAATTTTACTTCACTTGCCAATCTTAATTCCTTTCCAAAGTAGTTTCTTTCTATGATAAATGCATAATATTTTTTATTTCTACTGCATATTTTTTTATTTTCAGGGTTTCAATTTCTTAATGAATTGATTAGTTCTCTAAGATTAAAATTAATAAGCTTATTCCCCTCTAATAACTCCGAATAAGCAAAACACCGCTAAATACTCTAATAAGCAGCTGTTCCTCATGCACAAATAAACAACCCTGTTAAAGATGATTTCTAAGTAAAGTTCAAAATTTTTTTCTGCAGATATGTTAGGCTTACTTACATACACATTACAGTTTTACTGAACTAAAATGTAGGACACAGTTCAATTATAACTTTAACTGCAAAATTTAAGTAAACTATAAAACCACCCTTAATCTTTTGTTATACCACAAATGTTATTTTTCAATTTCATTATTTTAGGGGTGAAAAACTCAAAATGTGGTTCATGAAATTTTGGCGTTAATATATGCTGAATCTAACTTTTTTATTATTGTTCACTCCCCATCAACTCATATGAATACCCCTTTACACCTCAAAACAGGAGAAAGTGAAAAATTACTTCAGAGGATAATATGTGTGAATGGAATGAAGTGTAGTAGTCTTGTACTACAATTAACTGTACAAGACCATGATATGTGTGGTTAGACCATATATGTGGTTAACCTATATGTGGATACCTTCTTGTACAATTGGTTATTGTACAAGACCAAGATATGTGGTTAATTAAAAATTAATCTACAGTGTTTTTTTTTCTGTTTAGTTTCAAGATAAACAATCTAAACAAGATATTACTTCAGAGAATGAATGAGAATATGTATGAATGCAAATGAAGTATAGTCTTTTACAATCTCAGGTCGATCACTCCTGAGATATGTGGTAAATTGAAACCCAACCACCAAAGAACACAATCCATGATCTAGTACTCAAACCCATGAGATATGTGGTAAATTGAAACCCATCCACCAAAAAACACGATCCATGATCTAGTATTCAAACCCATATAAAAGCAACTACCTTTACTATGATTTGAAATCTCCATTTCAAATTTCAATTAAATTATGGGAATTTACCCCATGTTTTTTCACTTTGTGACGTTTTACAACCTCTTGAATAAAAATTAAAAAAAACACCAAATAAAGAAAAAGTTATTTTGCCAAATTTACCATATTTTTTTATTTTATATACATATATATATATATATATATATACACACACACACACACACACACACACACACACACACACACACACATACATAAAGTAATGATATAATAAATTATATGTTAATAAATTATATTAAAGTATGACATATTATACCGTATGGGTGTATATTAATAAAGAGTGAGCTACTAAATCCTTCTGTTCTGTTCACATTTACTATATTACCACACCTTTGTGGAAAATATGACTCATGTAAAATTTTTTATGAAATTACTTGCATTGTGTATAAAAATAAAAACTTTCTGGTAAAATAATTTATTATTTACATTTTACAATTTAGTAAATAATAGTACTTATGTTTTTATAAAACATAATATTAATAAATTATTTAATGAAATCAACGACAATAAATACAAATAATGCATATGATGATAATAAGTAACATGTAAATAGATAGTCATATGTAATATTAAAAGCAAATGTTTATTACCATAAATAATTCTAATTTTTTTTTACATTTTTTCTAAACTTTATTATTTGTTTGCTAAAGGTCATTAATAGTAAAACACAGAAAGCATTCAACCTATTCGTAGTTTCAACAGATAAAAAATAAGTAATATCCAACAGTGTGATTCAGTAAGTTTTTGCAAAATATGATTTGTGTATTTTTAAAGCATGCTGACAGCAAAACTATTTGATTATTGTTTGGCGATTTTCTCATATTTTGGTGTTATCTAAATATTCAAATTTTTCTATGGATTAGGTGCTTTCTTCAGAACTTCTTCCAATTGTTAAACAACCTATCAATAATATTTTTACAGACGCACGCAGAAAGATCCCAGGATGATGCATGGCTACAAATACAGCCACATCCAGTATTTTCATCAGATGGTGATAGCTTCCTGTTACTTGGTCCAGTTCAGGAAGGTGACCAAGATGTGTTCACACACATAAAACATATTACATTAAAACAACAGCGTATAGCTGTCATATCCCATGGCCGATATGAAGTGATCAAAATACTTGGCTGGGACTCTGTGAATCATCTTGTGTAAGTAAGATTTAATAAATTCATTGTAGGTTACTTAAATAAGAAATGTTATAAAAATTATACAAAATTGATTACATTGCTTTACATGATTTTTGGAGTAGATATGTTAATGAGTTATTTAAACTAGTTTTTTAAGGCTAAACGGAGAATTTAATCAAATATACTCTATTATAATATGTCATATTTATGAGTTATCTTAGTTTAAGGTTCCCTATTATGTTATTTTTGAAGAAAAATAGAAATCTATTATCTTGTGCATTATCTTACAAACATGTCTGACATTAAGACTGTGACTAATTGCAGAATACAAGTAAATAAAAGCTGCATCAAACATATGATATCATTTCAACCACAATTTAACTAGTAAGTCATCCTAGAATAATATTTATCTTTTTGAAAACACTCAGTCTCTCAGCACTGGTAGTTAAACTTGTGTGCAGTAATTAAACTGTGAGTTAAGTTAGTTATAATTCCTTAGTTTTTTTAGTTAATCAGTTTCAGGTTATTTTCATAAAGTAATCAAGTGTCAAGATAGTGTTGTCAGCTAATATTTACACCATGAGCCAGCAAATGCATTCATATAAAAATTTTCCAAATGGTTTTTCTGATGTCTGTGATGAGTTCAGTTCAAAGAGTAAGCATAAGCCGATTTCAAAACTGATAAACCTGCTTATGAACTTTACTAAAGTTGTCCACTGAGAGATCATATAATCAGTGGGTGCCATTTATAACGATATTAGATGTTACACACAAGGAGATCAATACTTAAAAGGGAAAAATTTGACTTTTCCTATTCATATAGTTTGGCTTGAAGGAAAAAGTAATTTATTAGTTTACAGATCCCAGTTTTCAAAAAAGTTGGGTATTTTTTTATCTGTTATAGATACATTATTCAAGGGTTTTTTTTTTTTAATTAATAAGCAAATAAAATATGAGTAATGAAATTATCTGTAATATTTTATAACATTTTTTATACATTTAAACTTGATCACTTACAAAATTTCATATTATTTAGCGATTTCTGAAAGTTGTGAAACAAAAATGTGAAGAGTGATAGAGAAAAGTTGACTTCATTTTCAGATTTAGCACACAAAATAAAATAAAACTACAATTATTGGTGTTTATGTTCCAAAAAATATTTTCCAATCTGTAGACCAGTGTTAACTTAAGAATATGACAAAATGCAAAGACAAAATTAACACATATATAGATCCCTAAATAATAAAATAAAACTAACTTATTATACTAACTATAAATTAAATTTATTAAATTAGCATTATGACTTTTTTTACAGATATTACTTGGGAACTCATGAAGCAAAGCCAGGCCAACAACATCTGTATGTTGTAAAAGACCCAGCTACAGATGAACCACTACATATTGAACCAGAGTGTTTAACATGTGATACTCATCGTTATCTGTGGTCAAGTAGAAAGCAATATATCAATTGCAGCCACTTCACAGCATTCATTAACCCACTTCGTCATGATGGTAGGTAAACACAATATTTGGTAAAATCAAAAAACTAGTTCCTGCAAAATACATAAAAAAATGTTTAGCAGATAAATAAAGAACACTCACATTATACAATTGAACACTTTGAATAAGTCATGATTTTCAGAGCACTTATTCAAAAATAACCTCCAGTGAAGAATCTGACTACATGATGTATACACTTGGAGGCTTTAACATACTAAGCAATTGATGTAGGTAGTGATGTTTTTAAGGAAGGCTTAAGTTGTTTCAAATGGTCCTTTATTATCTGCGGGAAAAGTTATTTTTGTAGTACTTACTTAAGCCACAGCACAAACTACAAATGGTTTGAAACAAGACAATATTCATCCATAAGAATTTCATAGTAAAATTCATAGGAAGATTTTATACAGAGTGTATCAAAACTGCACGGCAATCTCTTGTAAACGGATTCTATATCTAAAAATAAGAAAAAAGTTTCCAATAAACATATGCCTGAAAACGTTTTGTTAGCGAGTT
>JAAAKQ030251867.1:14211-28030 GCA_010016005.3 Zanna intricata | reverse complement strand
CGCCTTAAAGCTTGGTCCAAGGCTTCACCTATTCACCTAAGGAAACTAAATTTGATAGCCGTCTTATGTGAGTGAAACACATCAGAGAATTAAAAGTAAATAGTTTGAAACTTTCACATATGCTTCAAGTCATTAGCAACAGAAATTGGGGAGCCAATCAGTCAAGTATGATACGCTTTTATTATTCTTTAGTTCGTTCTCGTTTAGAATACGGTTGCATCGCCTACTTTTCAGTGCGTCACACAGTATTTGTACTCAGTTGTATTGTACTCATACTGCTGAATGCTGTACATAACTCTTTCCTTCCGCTTGCTACAGGTGCCTTTAAATCAAGCCCTGATATAAGCTTGCTTGTTGACTTTGGTGAGCCATCACTTTGTGACAGACAGGACCAGCTTTTAGAATCCTACTTCCATCTCAAAGGACAGCCAAATCACCCTGCATCTGACTGTTCTTAGGAATCCTAATTTAGGAAGATAATGAGAACCATCCATGTTGTACTGCTCCTGTAGGTGTCTCTACCCCTCATTTATTGCACCTTATAAATGTTGGCACCCTTTCCATTTTTCCAACATATCTGTGCTCATATCCTCCATGGAGAATCAACCTTCTTAATTCCATATTTGACCATATTCCATATACGACTTAAAATAAATAATCAACACCACCTACTGTCTTCCAGTAAATGTTTCAACATACCCTGTCCAAGACAAATGTAGATCCAATAATATATACTGATGGATAGAAACAAAATGATACCACTGGTTGCGCATTTGTTGTCGATAACAGAACATATTTGTTTGGCCTAACCTGTATCATAAGTATATTTACTGCTGAACTATATGCAATAAATAAGGCTCTGAATATCATTGTCGAAATATCCTTATTTATAGTGACTCATACAGTGCTCTCCAAGCCCTAGAAAACTTCTATCCCAAACAACCTATAGTCATAGAAATCTGTAATGCAATTACTAAGTTGAACAATCGCAACACACAAGTGAGTTTCTGCTGGATCCTTAGCCATGTGGCGATTCCGGGAAATGAATGTGCAGATGCCGCAGCTAAGGACGCTTTACTACCCGTGTTACTACATGTGACTTTTTAAACCATGTACAACTCACTCTTCGCGAAAAGTGGCAAGATGACTGGAGGCTATAGTTGACAACTGCAGTATATTAAAGATTCTGTGTTGCCATGGGACTCCTCATGCAGAAAAATTTGTTGCAAGGAAGTGGTCCTCTGTTGATTGCGAATAGGATATACGAGAGCTACTCTGGGTATATGATGTCAGGAGAAAATCCACCACTCTGCAAAGATGCAACTGTCATCTAACTATGCCAAATATTGCTGGTTGCATGCGTTATGCGCCCTTACGTTGCAAATTTAAATTACCTGCAAAAATAAATTATATTCATAATTTATTTTTGTAATCCATGAGGAGGCTTTTTACACCCCTCACGGATTCCATTGATTATTTTATGTTCTATTTAGTTGTATATTTTATATAGATTTCTGTGATGTTATTTTTAAGTTTTAGTGATATTTTATATGTGTCAGTTTTAGGTAATATTTTAACTTTAATCTAGTAGCAGTTTTAGCTTTTTATGTGATATAGTAGTAAGTTTTTAGTTAAATTATTTTTTAAAATTTTATTTACTTATATATTATTTTAATTCCAATTTAGTTTTAGTTTTTCTTTAATTTTTTTTTTTCTTTATTTAATCTGGGTGATATAAACGTTGTTTGCCCCCTCCCAAAAAATGTAATATCAAATTAATATATCTCAATAATGTGACTGACAAAACTTTTAACGGGTTACACCTGATGCTTTTGAACAATTTCATTATTTTATTTTTGAACATTTAATAGTTTTGAGTTCAATTGTTTTATGCTTGTCAAGGTCAAGAATTCAAACTCGAACAAATATGACACAGAAAATTACAACATAATTGTCAAAGCTCTTTCTAATATTACTAGAAAATCTTGTTATGGATTCTTCTGAATACCATAATTATAAATTAATTAATTAAAATATCTCTCCTTCTTCTTTTATAGTCTATTCAAAAACTTCTAATTGTTATTTATTATAAATGGATGGATACCTCTTTGATATTATAATTTTTAGCCATCCAAATCAATAAAGCAGTGTTAAAAATAAATTTAGTGAAAAATAAATTTGTTGTTAATGCTCTACTGTAGTTTAAAAGAACATAAATTTCATAAAATTTACTGAGATTTAACAGTAAAATAATTAAAGTGAAAAATGTTTTTTTTTATATTAGATTTCACTTAGCTACTAAATTTCTTAATTTTTGTCATACTGTCAAAAAATGGTTCCAAATTCAACCTTTCAATCTGATACTAAAAATTAAAAAAGATTTAGGAGAATGGCATGGAGAAAGTTCTACCACATGAAAATAAACAAAAATAAAACGAAAGTAATGAAATGAAAAGATTACTGAGGTAGAAGAATTTTGTTACTTGGGAAGTAGAATTACTAAAGATGGAGGAAGCAGGAGCGATATAAATGCTAATAGCACAGGCGAAACGAGCTTTCAGTCAGAAATATAATTTGCTTACATCAAAAATTAATTTAAATGTAAGGAAAATTTTTTTGAAAGTTCATGTTTGGAGTGTAGCTTTGTATGGAGGTAAAACTTGAATGATCGGAGTACCTGAGAAGAAAAGATTAGAAGCTTTTGAAATGTGGTGTTACAGAAGAATGTTAAAAATCAAATTGGTGGATAAAGTGACAAATGAAGAGGTGTTGTGACAAATCTATGAAAATAGAAGCATTTGGAAAAATATACTTAAAAGAAGAGACAGACTTATAGGCCACATATTAAGGTATCCTGGAATAGTCACTTTGATATTGGAGGGATAGGTAGATGGGAAAATTGTGCAGGCAGGCAACGATCGTTATATGTAGAACAAATTGTTAGGGATATAGGATGCAGGAAGTATACCAAAATGAAACGACTAGCACTAGATAGGGAATCTTGGAGAGCTGCATCAACCAGTCGACTGAAGACAAAAAAACAAAAATTCAATCATTATATGTTTTAGAGATTACATAGCAGGTGTACTTGACTTTATGGCAATGGAAAATGAGGAAACTGAGAGAGCAAGGGTCAGCAAGTTTTGGAACATTAATAGTAGGGGAATAAAGCTACAAGATGACAGAAGACAAAAGTAGTGCCAGGAACTTCAGAGCTTTAAACTTTAAATAATTTTTTTTTTTTGGTAGAAAAAAAACATTTATCAGCTTTATGACAAGTTGAACTCAAAAGCTCTGTGAAATTCGAGTCATTATAATGTACACATAGCGTTGAACTCAATTAATAGAATAAATATTATAGAAAAAATACTCAACAAAAAAATTATGAAAATAGTTTATTTAAAATTAGGTAATATAAATACAATATTTAATAATAAAAAAATCGTTGTCAGTCGTAAATAAACAATACTTATTAAATTTATATAATATACTAACTAAAATACATACATCTACTGGTGTTTATATTAATACAACATAATGACTTTTGGCACCAAATGTTTATTTAAATCATAACTCTGTAAATTTTTCATGTGAATTATATTTTTATTGTCATTTTAAAGAAATAAAAATTAACAAAAATCCTTTCTACAACAAGTATGCTCAACACAGTTCATCTTTATTATAGTTATTTTAACAAATCTTATATAAATAAGTAAAATATTTATTACATAAGCAAAGGAAAGGTAACCATATGATTTCTGGATGTGAAACTTTAAGCCAGAAACAACTGTAGTAGCTTCATTAATAATAAATAGTTATTAAACATTTTTTCAGGTCATTCTGTATGCAGAATTGAAATTAAATTTGATATCTTATTCACTGTTCAGAAATTACTGCTTAGATTTTGAAACTGTTTAAATCTATTACTAGTATTTAAAATCTCAAATGATTGAAAACAAGGATGCCAGCTCAGCATTTTGTTTGGTATGGCATTTTTCATATGCTACAAATTTACATTTTTGTAGGGCAAAATGACCAAAGCAGTCAATGCCTATCACCTTTTTGTTTTTAACAAAAAAGAAACATTTTATTAATTACTTTACTTATCTTAGCAATGTATGAAGGAATAATCTTTAGTTTATTATAACTTGCTTAATCAAATTTTACTGACATTCAGGTGTATTTCACTATACTATATTAAATAACTTTTGGCATTACTTCTTTTTTCAATGTGTCCATCAAATCGGCTGATAAGAAATAACTAGCCTACCAATAATTGCCAATCCACTTTCCATCACTTCATGTAAATTCCATCTTTCCCTAGACATCCTGATAATATTTATAAACTACAAAATTTAACTGCCTTTGAACATCATCTCTTTTCACATCGATCCTTTGAATGAGTATAATAAGATTGAACTTATTTATTATTCTTTTTATTACCTTGTATAATTTTCCTTCTATAAAAATTTTACTCCCCAGTAATGAATATTTACCTGTTTTTCTGATATTAGTTCCATTTACTAGTGTTAATTTCTTCCTATTTTTTCTTGGATTTGTCATTTTAACTGCATTGTATGAAAATAAAGCTCAGATTTACTTTACAGGCAATCCTAGTCACTAGTTAAAAGACTTTTGATAGTATAATTGGGAAACAGAGGACTTCTATCACAGATGGCGCAATTGCATTACTAAAAGAAAATGTAGACTTAAGAGTTTAGAAATAGATATTTTTCAAATCGTACTTCCTGTTACATTATGCAGGATACAATTAAAGTATGACCAGTAATTTTTAATTTAAATACAGATTTATCTTTAACCTTTTATTTAAATATTAAAGAATTTCACTTATATAAAAAATAATTTATTACTAAATAATATGAAAAAACTTAGTTTTATTTTTAAAAATGATCACAAATAATTAAATGTTTTGAATGTGGTAAATAAAACCATTTGTATAGTTCTCTATAAGTTGTTGGAAATTAATTTAGTACAAAACATTACAAGTTGAACTAATCTGGGCCAAACCTTAAGATAAATGCTATAATTAACTGTAATTTAGGCATTTTTACCATTTAGTTAAAACAGTTTCAATGTAGTTTAAGAATCTCTAAGTAATTTAGATAGCTAGCTACTTTTGGCACAAATTTTGCATTGCTTTGCAACTCTAACTTCTTTAAGTTACAGCTACATTATACCTACATTAGTTACATACATTTAATGAACATTTTGGCCAATTTAAAAAAAAAAATAATTTAATTTTTTAATCCAGTTTTGACTAAATGTCAGAGATTTTAACTACTTGATATAAATTTTTATTTTGTTAATCTGACCTGAAAATTGTTTTTTCATATATTGTGATAGTCCAGATCAGGTAAATGAAGAGAATGCAGTCCTTTGCTGGGAACGGTACAAACATCTTTTTTTTGTTTATTCTCGGTAAAAAACACTTTGATGTTATCATCACCCAGACTCAGCATATTTGTTGTAATAAACATATATTACATTTTATGCCTCAATTATAATAATAAAATTTCCAACTGCTATATGAGGCCAACATGCTGACCACTACACCAACCTGTGTAGAACATGTATTTAATAAATACAATACATATGAACACTAATAAGTACAATAAAACTACATAGTTAAAAAAAAAATTGGTCTAACTTAACCTGCATAATCCAAATTTAATATATTATTAAATTTAAAAAAAAAAAAAAAAACTCTTTTATCCAAACACCAATAAAAAAACATACCTTAATATTCAGAGGATATGATTATGAGGTAGGGATTTTATTTGCATTTCCAAGTAGTTACACCTTTGTTTACCATTTACTGAGATCTCCTCATAAAGGAAAACAACGATTTAATAAAAATCTACTGAGTAAAAAAAAATTCTTAGCAGTCTACTTGGTATAAATGAGTTTTAATTCCTAATTGGAACATCTAAATTAATTACATATATTGATATGTGATTAATTATTCCATTGTAATCTGAACAGTGTTAGGATATATTGGTTAATAAAGTACTGAAATTGAGTTAAAACAAGTTTTAAAATGTATATCATAATTCAGTACAATATAGTATTATGTTCAGTATACATTCCTATGTTTGTAACTGGTAATAGTGTTCAGGAATAGGTACTTAAATAGCATACTTATATTAGAAAAGAAATACATCCCATTTTTATTCATAAATTTAATTTTATCTCATAAGATACGTTTTCATAAAAATTGACAATTTTCATTTACAATTAACATCAAGGTTTGTATTTCTTGTTATGTTTTTTTTTTTTTTAATTATAACAAATATTCACTAACATAATTTTAACAAGTTTCTTTATTTATTGAATTTTATCCTGATACACTACATGTATACAATAGCTTTTGATTTGACAGATTTGCAGATTATCTTTCGTTGTATTTTTCTTTCAGCAGTACTAGTAACAGTCATTGTAAGAAAAGCCCTTAAAAATAGTTCCTAAACATTTGTTTTTGTTACCTAATTTTTTTTGACAGAATAAACAATTTCTAAAGGTAAATTTAAAAACAATAATGGCAGCTCATGACTTAAGCAATAGGTGAAGGAAATCAAATGACAGCATACACACTCCTCTTTTAATAAATTTAAAAAATAAAAACTTTTTGTTTCATCCAAAATAAACAGCAATAAAAAACATACCTTAATATTCAGAGGATATGATTATGTGGTAGGGGTAAGGTTAGGTAGACTTATGTATTAATTGCCGTAATATTTTTCATGAATATTTCCTTATTCTTTTTCAATTTTGAATGTCTATACTCCTGGCTTAGTCAAAATAGTATAAGTTTGATTTATAGTGAATATTTTGAGACAGTGTTCCAGCAGTCCAGCTAGTGCTAACATAAGATATCAAAATCTTTTCAAGTTTATCCCAGAAAGTTAAAATAACTAGTTTTGATGTAGCTTAGCATAATTTACTTAAAAAAGAACAAACATTTTAAACCAATTTAATTTGTGAAATGCAGTCATTACATAATTTTAAATTGCCACCCAAATGCATGGTGAAAATCTTTAAGATACTTGAAAACAGCAGGATGGGATAAACATATTTACCTATTCTTTTAAGAATCCTCAATAAATAAAGAATGTATCTTTAGGATTACACAAAATGTTAATCCTATCTTTGTCACTAAAGAACTGTTTACCAGGAAACTGTCTCAAACAAATTTCTTATACAGTACATTTTCACTGAAGTATTTATATAACTTAAAATTAATTTTATTCCGTATACTTGTGATTACTATTAACTAAGTTAAGACACAGATAAAATTTCATTTTAATAAAAATGTTCTATGTAAAGTTATACAAAAAATGAAGTAATTCTTGTCAGAATTACAAAGATTTACTATATCCAATAAAGACCCCTTTATGATTTCACTCCATTCACTCAATTTTAGGAAATAGTAAATAAAATCTATTAATAAAATAATATGTAAAAATATATACTAAAATATAAATTAAATAAATAGAAATTAATAAAAATAGATATTACATCTTTTACCTAATTTGTTAAATGAATGCAAATTCAAAAACAGTAATGCATGCTCATATGTACGTTTGTACTTCTATCCTTCAACCTGGGCAAAACAATGGATTGTTATCCTTTCTTATCATACTCCCCTTTTCGTATCATTACTTGTTTTGTAGGTTCAGATCAGGCCCCTTACATTTTCCATGCTTAGCATATCAAAGCCAGTGCATACTTGGTATCTATACCAGGACTGTTTTCTGTTCGGTGTCTGTACATTAAACCTAATGGCTGAAGTGGCCAATTGGGTAAAGCTAGACCTTCTGCCCAAAGAAGTGTTAACTTGGAAAACAAATTAATGTTTAAAATGATAGATTTCACTTTTAAACATTGATAATTAATTAAAAAATCCTCAACAAAGATGGAACATAAATCTATTTGTTATTGGTGTAATAATGTCTCATTATACAGAATTCCTAACAATTTGACTGATATAAGAATAACTTTACAAGTATTTGAGCATATACCAATTATTATTAAAATAGCCATGACATTGAATAGTCACTTCAGAATACTCTTCAAGAGTAAAGAGTTTTAGGCAAATAAGGGAATAAATAATTTTTTGTGTTACTCTTAACTTTTACTAGGTATGTTACTCAAAAGCAATTGTACAATTTAATTAATAATATAAACCGCAACACATATTACTTTTTTTAATTACAATAAATAACATTACAGGAATAACAGAATTAAATAAAAAGTGGAATTTTGATTTCATTGAGTTAGGTAACATTTATTTTGTTTAGTTTCAGGAAATTTCATTTTTTTAAATGATGAGCTGCCACCTCAAGATTTTAATGATACAAATGACTGCTAAATAATTAAATCTTCAGTTGTAGTAAAAATAATACTGTGATTGCATTGAGCAAATATTCTTAATTAAAATATTTAATAATACATGTTTATAATAAACTATATAATAGAATAAATTATGAATTTTTAATTGAAAATGACAATTAAAAAATAACTTAATAACTAAATGACATGTCTAAGCGAGACTGTAGTTTAAATGGAAATGATTTGAAGTATTATTCTTTTTAAAATAATTACAATTTACAGTCAGCAGTAAGAAAAGGAATTAAATATTTACATTTGATATTGCATATTTTTTAACATTTCCATTTGTATTTATTTTCATCATTAACGCGTATTATATGCTATTCTTTTTAATATATGTATTTATAAATCAGTTGACAAATTTTAACAATTAATTGTGGTTAATGACTGATTATAATGTTCAATTTATACAGAAATCTTTACCATCACATTTAAGCCTCCTTAATCAATATTTTTGTATTTTGCTACTACATTGTAGCTATCATATATAGGTTGTGGCTGTTCTTATATCTCTCTTTTTTTCTGTTTAGCATTTAGGATCACCATAAGGTTTCTTAAAGTGGTTCCGTCAGAGGATGAATGAGGATGATATGCATGAATGCAAATTAAATATTAAATTGTTTAGTCTCAGGTCGACCATTCCTGAGATATGTTGTTAATTGAAACCCAGCCACCAAAGAACACTGGTATCCACAATTTGTTATTCAAATCCATATAAAACGGCCTTTACTAGGATTTGAACCTTAGAACTCTTGACTTGGAAATCAGGTTACTTGCGATGATGAGTTCACCACTAGACCAACCCAGTAGGTGGCTGATCTCACACAATGTTGATAATGGATATAATATTTTTATTGTAAATATTAGTTATAAACTCCTGTAAGAAAGTCACCGTTTATGCTACTCCATAGCCTCAACTAAATGTGTAATTGAGTATGTATAAAAATAAACTCAATTGATAATTTATTTTAAATTTTCTTCTAAATTTAATTAATGTTTTATTAAATTAAACAACAAGAGATATTAGTTATTACCATTATAAATTATTAATAACTAATTTCATAGATAAATAAATAAACTAAATTTTATATTCTCTTATATAGTAATATATAATTAGTGATAATTATACAATAAATATATTTTTAACATATATTGGTACCTAAGAATATTATGTTACAACTTAAAAGATTATTTTCACTAAAATATTATTTTGTCATCATTAGTGAACTTATGTACAAATAAAATTATACAATTTGAAATATATAAATTAACATCATGTACAACATAATGATATCAGCTCTGCATACACATTCATCCAATCTCATACACTTTGGATTTCACATAATTATCATATCATTTATAGCCTATATTAAATTATTTGTCAATAAATTTTATCACAAAAATATTTTCTATAATCTCTGTCTTAATATTGTCGTTGTATATATGATGACTTATATATGAGTGTGTGTGAATATTGTATAAGTTGTAGGAAGATCGTTTTTGTAATTTTAAAGATATTCTTAACGATATACTGCTTATAAAATTCAGTGACTTAAAATTATACTACAAAATCTAAAACTGTTGAAAAAAATCATTAAATATATAAAACATAGCATCTGGGTAGTAAATAAAAAAAATAATAAATTCTAAAGGTTATTCTAAAAGTAATGCACCATCTACTCTTTATTTTAAATTTATGGATAAAAAGGATCTTTTCCTGCATATAAGTACATTAATTTAATTAAAAAATATATTTAAATAAGATAATACCTGAAACAGATAATAAATTCAAAAGTGCTACATTTTTTGTTCAGAATTAAAGATTGATTGACTGCAACTCCAACTTAAACTCTGTGTTCAAGGTTGTGAGGTAATTCAATCAAATGTATTGACTGTAATATTTCTTTCTGATATTTTTTAATGTTTTCATCATGGTTTAACATCTTGCCAACAAAGATCACTAATTCACATATCAATGGAGACTGTTACAACTAGTTTGAACAGATAGGTGTAACTTTATGATGGTAATGTAATATGGGGTATAAATAGTAATTTTCATTCATGCGAATAATTAGAAAACCGAATGTTAATGCTCTTCAGTGGATACAATGACTGTTTAATATTTTACTTCATTACAGACCTCATTACATATATTACAGACCTGACATATTCTTCAATAAATTTCAGAATGGAACTAAGTGGCATTCAATAGCAATGCAAAAAATATTTGAAAACAGTCCTCAATTGTCAGAAAGATTTAGTTTAAAATTTATCAAAAAATAAAACTTTTAAGTGTAGAATTACTTTGTGCATTATTTTTTGAATAAACCTTATAATATACTCTATTTCATTTTAAGTATTGCTTTTAGTCAAAATACCCAGTAAATATGTAATTAGGTACAAAATTATTACAACCTTAAAAAGTGGTTCACTGCAGTTTTCTACTTAGACAAATTTTAAAAGCTAAAGTAAAACATGCGACATAAAAATATATTGGAAATTATTCATTTAAATAAATCAATGAAATAACATCTGAACTCAAAACTTAAAATTAATGCGCATTAAAAAAAATCTTTAAAAAAATACTGGCAGTTTATACAGTAAATGTACATGTAAAAAAAAATTCCATCATATATTTAATTACTACTTAAACTTATTCAGATCTTTTTTTTAAAACCGTAATTATACACTTCTCAGTCACTAAATTTTAATTATGCCTTTGTTAAAACAATACTTTCGTTCTGAATAAACAGATTAAAGCCATAAATTAAATAATCTAATCTTTTAAAAATCATTAATTGAGATTTACTTCAAAATCTTTTATGAAAAATATTAACAAACATTGAATATATTATAACGTTAATGAATACCGTCATACTGAAAAGGGTACAAGAAGGTTTTTCATCATAAATAAAGTCTACGTATGAAATACATAATATATAAATTGAATTCAAATAAGTTCTGAAACAAACTCAGGCTGTCCATCCTTATTAACACGAAGTTCTGATCGTGGCCTAAACAAATCACCGCTTTCAGGAACTTGAAATGTTGAACCTTGAAAACCAAGAGCTGCTTCATACATCTGGAAAAAAAAATCCAAATTATTTTTCAATATTCTTGTAAAAGCAAAATTACTTTATTAAAAACTCTTTGATGAATAATCCCAAAGGCCAAAGACAGGAATTATAGACAAATGCAAGGCACAAAATAAAAAGGATTAGGACTGATCATCACTGTGACAAGTTTTTTAAATTTTATTTTAAAACAATCCTTAATTATTAAGAAAATTCAAATTTACAATATATCGAGGGCTTAGAAGTAAAAGTACCAAGTCCATTATTTTTAGTTATGAGAAAGTAGTAACTTAGTTTTATAACTTCATGAAAAATCATCATTTATTCTCCTGAATGAAATAATTATTTATTTATTTATTTAATTAGTTATTTTACAACTTTAACTATTAATTTACTCAGAATTTGTCATATTTTTTTGAAAACTTTATAAGCTAGTGGACTTCTGTAGTTTTACTAGAACATTTACTTAACCTTATTTTACAACAGGGTCTCTTGGGAAATAGCAAAGAATAATAGCAAATTTTTTAATTAATTAAAAAAACAGCATTATATTTTTTATAAGTTGTTATAATTTAAAAAAGGAATCCATATTTCATTAAAAAAATTCCTATTCATCTCTTGGTTTACTTAATAATACTTAATTTACATGAAAAAAAGTTAAAGATATAAGAAGATATCATAGGTATAAGAGTTATGATGCTTTATTTCTTACTAAATAATAAAAAAAGGTTAGTAAATGAATTTTTTGTGGTAGCAAAATACTATAGTCCTTTTTTTGTAAAAAAAATAATTGACTTTTTCCTAAGTTAACACATCTTAGTTTTTAATATTTTACAGCATAACAGAAAACAAAATAGCAAATACATTTATAACTTTTGTGACAAAAGAGTCTACTTTATGAGAAATAAAATAATAATACGAGTAAACATTCTCTGCTTTATGTACAAAATATAGAAAGTAGAAAAAAATGATCAATTATGAAAATTGTTAATTACACTTAAAAAAAAAAAAAAAACACTAAAAAAGAATTATTAAAAATTTTTTCTTATTCTTGAACACCATCACTAGACTAGGTTTTTATTTCAATCTTCTACATCTTCTTCTTGATGATCTTGAAAATATTCTTCACTGGTTAGTTCCGGTGTTTTCTCTGCTTTACCATTTTAGAAGAATCAAGATTTAAACCATGAGTGGTATATATCAGCAATAATAATTGTATTGCACAATTTTATGAGATCTTTTTTTTGTTATCAAAAATTGGAAGTACAGTTTTATAAAGCTGCATCAAATTGTAATTTATCGGGTCTTTCTTGAGTCAAACATGCAGTTACTTCTCAATAATTGTTTTTATTATCATAAGGAAAAAAAATTATTCTTGATGTTGATTTTTAAAAGCATAAACGCTTGAATTTAAGCAACTTAAACAACATGTCATTTTTGTAATCCTTTGTTCTATTTTGTATGAATTCTTCAGTTAAGAATTTTAATCTTTAATTTCTTCAAACTTGAATTCCTTAATCACAAACCCTTTTTTTTTTATTTGCTTCTGTTTCATCTTGTCATGCCAAATATAGTCAGCCAATCACATATTGAAAAAATTGGAAAATTCTTCTATGCATATTCAATAGCACTGGGCCCATGCACAGTGCCATTTTACTGTGTCCCTTTTCCATAGATTTATTTACAATTACACTACATTGAAAATCTTAATTATGTACAAAAATAGAGCTGCTATGTGCTGATTTCTATTTTGCCTTCTGCAAGTGTCTACAAACAATGAAATACTTTTAACATAATTAGATTACCTCTGAAACCAGAGGAAAAGAGCTCTTCCAATTTTGCAACTACCTTGTTTTCCACTAATCTCTTTCCATCCAAAACAATATGCATTATTTGAAACAGCCAATTCATAAACTGTTACTTTGTAAATACTTATTTTTTGACTGTAATAAAGAGCTCCTACATCAGTTACAGGAATTAGTAAAAATTTCTAAGTCAAAAGATGCACTGATAAAATTTTTACCATTATTAGCTTGTTTTTTCTTCAGTTTTTGCAGCATATTCTTCTTTTCTCTTTATATGTTTTGTTAACATTTTTATATTTTTCTCTTTGTCTACTGCACTTAAAACTTTATAGTTTTTACAGATTAGTGACTCTCCATTGTAAAAATTTTATGTGATATTTAATATTATTTATCCAAAAGGAGTCCAAAAATGCCTTTTTTATCTGAGCAAAGAAAATTACAATCACTTCTGATCTTCCAACATCCATTGCTAATACAGAGGGTTCACAGAAAATAATCTTTACAAACAACTTCTTTTAAAAGTAAAAGCTA
>JAAAKQ030251856.1:0-10915 GCA_010016005.3 Zanna intricata | reverse complement strand
CATATATATATATATATATATATACATATATATATATATATATATACATATATATATATATATATATATATCTTTTAATTTAATTTTTTGTTTATTAACAATTGTTTCTTTATAACTTAATTTTTTCCGTAGAGTAAGGAATCTTAAAATTAAACAAAGGTTTTATTGGAATTTGGAAATTTTATTTGTGTTTAAAACTTATTTTGGTAATCATCATAATCAATTTAAAAATCCCTATTGATATTTGAGTTCCCAAATTTAAAAAAATTGTTTTTAGTTTTTTCGATATCTCATCGTTTATAAAACTAATTTTGGGTAATATTAGGGCATTACTAAAACAATCTTTTTAATATTAAAAAATTGTATAAGAACATATAATGACTTTTTAAGGCTATTTTTTTTCTGATGAAATCGCTGATATGAAAATGTTGTGTATGAAAAATGCCTTGCCTGACCAGGATTCGAACCCAGGAGATCCAGATTTAAGGCCGAGATGCTATCACTCGCGCCACGGAGGCCGGAAAATTTTACAATATCAGATTTTTAAAATATGTGATATTTTACTATGTCGTAGTATATTTTGCGATTTTATTTTTTTAACCTTTGTTTTACTTCTTATATTTTAAATATATTTTTTTAAATAATTAGTAGATTTTTTTTATTTTCTAGTTCTTCAGAGTTTTTTTTAATGATTTTACAATAAAAATTTTTGACAGGCGTTGCCAGAAGAGTCATGCTATACTTTGCCACCTATTTTATAATTATTTTTTTAAATATATTAATTCTTCAGTATCATCAGATGATCGTTATTTATCTATTGAAAAATACTAAATTTTAGTTAGATTACCAGTTTATTTCTGCAAATAGTTTTTTCATTTACCAAATTCATATTACTTTAAAATCACTTTAAATTTACTTTAAAATTATTTTGTGAACTATGATATTTTAGAAATTGTTTTGCTTGATATTATTATTAAAATTCTGTTGATTTAGTTTTAGTTGTTTTGTTAGTTTTAGAGAAATACTAGAAAATATCTTATGCAATTTGTTAAAAGAAATTTATTCATTTATTCACCACGAAACTTCTTACATTACCATTTCGGGTTTTGTCAGCTGTTTTGTAGTGTAGGCCGTACTTATAGAAAATACAAATTCAGTAATATTCGAATATGTGACCAAATTACAATGTTTAACTTGTAGATTATGTATATATATATATTTTTTTTTTTTTTGAAAAAAAAAGGAAAAAATTAATAAAAAAAATAAATTAAATTTTATTTTTGTTTTGTTAAATAAATGTTTTATCGACTTCCAACTTAGGTCAATGTATAAAAAAATTAAATAAAAATTTTATGGAAAACATAATATGTAACAAACAAATTTTTTTTTGTATGTACTCGTATTTACCTTTGGTGTATACAACGTGAATTTTTATCCTTTTTCCTTAACCTAAATAACTATTTTTTTCTTTTTTTTTTCCTGGATCGGACTAACAGTTAAGTAAAACTCAACGCAGGAGAGTTTTATGCTGTTTCCCGGGCCCCGTCCCTTCCACCGGATCTCGGTCTTAACACTGTCCACACAAGTGGAAACATCTCAACCCCGTAGGAAAAGACACTCGCCTTGTGACGTTCCGGTCGCCACACCGTCCCCCGCCTTCTTAACCCGGATGGGGAGTCGTCTTATTAACCCACAGACTGATTACATATCACAACCATCAGCTTGGCCACAATGCAAATTTGGGAAGCCACCAATGCAAATGTCTAGGTAGACATTTACATCAATGAGTTTTTATTTAGCCTTTGCCTTCGCTGTAAGCATATTTCGGGCATTTTCTCACTCTGTCCTACACGTTGCCTTCCGAACTAGCTAACTAAGTTTGCGAAAGCACGAATCCCGGCATAGTTCTCTAACTTATCAAGCTGAAAGTGACTGCAAATATCTCATTGTTGTCGGTAAATACTTAACAAACCAAGAAAGAAAATGTTACTCGCAACAACGGTAATTTAGGCAATTTAGTTCCCTTACAGGTCAGGATCGATCAACACTAGTGGAGGCAGCCCAGGGGCAATCTCCACTGGTTCCGGTCTTTTCATTACTTTTGCCCCATTTTTTTCCCCTGGAAACTCTAATAGCCGGTTGTCGTTTTGCTTAATATGAAGCACTTCAGTTGTATAATCACTAACCGCCTTACAATGTTCTGAGGATCTCAACATAAACCAGATGAGATTTTCCGTGGTGAGTCCAGCCACGCCTGTTATTTTTAATACTATCCCATGCCGAGCAATCAAATAAGATGTGTTCTGATGTGTCAACTACCTCCAGACAGCATTCACAGTCCGCTGTTATCCATTTACCAATCTTGTTTAAATACATACAAAAAAATTCCGTGTCCTGTCAGAGCCTGAGTTAGATAATGGTGCATCTCACCATGTTTTCTAGAACACCAAGCTCTAATGTCCGTAATAAGACACTTAGTCCATGCCGCTTTGCCTCCTATCATCAACCTATCTCTCCAATTTTTTATTAGTTCCTGACAAGCCTGAACCTAAATAACTGTATATTGACAACTGTTTTAAAATTAGTAATGAGAGTAAAAATTACAAATATTCAAAATCATGCTATCAGCAAAATTTTAATTGTAATGCCAAAAACGAAATATTATTAAAAATTATTTTGTACTTCTAAAAAAGCTAAAACCTTTTTTTTTTATAAATTGTAATTTTTTTTCATTACTAATGTTATCAACAGTTAAAAAGTTTTACTAAAAATTACACTGTCATGTATCTGCAATTCGACTCATTATTTCCACACAAAACTGCAGCCCAGTAACTTGTATTTATCTGTAATGTGTTGAACCACGGTTAGTTTATTCGGCAAGTACAATTCTTTACATATGCGCCAAACAGCTATACTGTACACGCCAAACAGTCGTTTTAGGAATGCCAGTCTCACTGGATGCACGTCGACTGTTCCACAGCACCGTTAGGAGCGCGTGGGTGAACTGGTGATTTTGTATGTTACAGAACATTCTGTTTCGACGGTGGTTTGGCGTAAAGAAAATATTAAATGCCTACTATCACTTACTAATAAAATTTCGTAGAATTATAATTGAACTTGCTGATTTCAAATCGCGAAACCAAAACACTCAGCAAGTTCCGCACCAGTAAATGCATCCATTTTTAACGAAACTGTTGACAGCACAGGCGCCCAAATTCGGTACTAATGAACAACTGAGTCGAGACGTAATGTGATTTGCTATGAAATGAGATCGTAACTAAAGCTGTAAGCTATCTAAATAAATTTTTATGTGCTTTTAAAGTTAGAAATCCTTTTTAGTTCACTTGGTTTATATATATATTTCACATTTTGATGTTTGCAGTCACAACCAAGTTAAGCGTTAGGAAGTTTATAATAATTGTCCGGTTTAATTTTAATTAGGCTTCTAAAAAATGAACGAACGAATAGAAATTAATTTTGTATATTCATTTCACTATTTAGAATGTGCGATTTTTTTTTTTTAAATTTGCAGATTTTTAAATATTAAACACATTGTTTTTATCGATATTGAAATATTTTACACGTTTTAATCTGTTTATAAAATTAAAATTTCAATTTTTTTTTGTTCTATAGTATATATATTTTTAAATTTAGTGTTTAATGATAAATTAAAAAATAAATTGGGTTATAAAGTTAGTAATAATAATAATAATAAATAAAAGTGTATGCCCGCGCGTAGCATGAAAATAATATATTTAAATAAAACCAATTTAATAAATTGCGTTTTATTTTAAAAAGATATACAATATTCTAATAGAACATAACAGTTTTGTTTTTCTTTCAAGAAAATATTGATATACACGTATTTTCTTGGTTTTGTATTGAAAAATAAATAAATAAAACAAATAATAACAAAACAAATTAAGCGATTACAGTAAAATATTTACGTTCAATTTATTGGGCTTTTTCCAGTTTTTCTATCGCCCTAGATATTTGTACATATAAATTAATTATTTACGGTAACTCTGTTTTTTATTTTGTTTTTCAGCAATACGCTAAATAAATCAGTGGTTTTCAGAGTTGTTCCTACCGAATACCCTTTCATATTCCAAATATTTCATTTATCCTCTCTCTAAAAAAAAAAGATAAAAAGAAATTAAAAAAAAAAATTGGTTGCTGTATTTTTAACAGAATATTGTTATAAAAAAAAAAAACATGAAATAAATATGCAAGATAAAATTAATTACAGAACAAATCTTATAAAATACCATTATTTAATTTAATTAAATGGTCTTATAAAGTACCATTTGTTTAGTACAATTAATAAATAACAAATTCAATCACACAGGAAGCTTCTACGTACCAGAAAATAATTGTAATTACATGGTCATCCATCCTTTCTCAATGGTCCTTATTCAAGAAGAATTCATTTATCTTCTATATAAATTTCGTTCAATGGACTGAATATTGATACTAAATCAATACTTTAAATCTAGATTAGTGGAGATTGAGATAGAATATCTCGCTTAAACTCATTTAGAATCTTTGTAGTTGAGATGCAACGATCATCAGAAACGAAGTCGAAGTTAAAAATTTTCCTTTTCATGAAAATTTATATTTTATCTTTCAAATTACGGAAAAAAAATTATCACGTTGCATACCACAACAAAGTTTTCGGGTAAATTTAGTACTGAAGTATAAAATAATATATTTAGATAATTAGGGTATCAAATTTTAAACGCATATTGAATGAGTCCTCTTTAAAAGTATTAGAGAATCTAAGAAAGACCATTTAGGTCATAAATTTCATAAGGAAAAATCCTGCATTTCAATTCCTCGTGATAGTGAGGGAGACAGTATGTTTTATAGTTGGTTGGTGTAGCTCCTAGGATAAGGAGCTCCGCCCCTACAATTGTTAACTGTCTTTTTGGAGGGTGGATGAACAGTAGGGGTTTGGGGCACTTGGAATAGAGAAATCGACCTTAGGTGAATACCACTGTATTAATTTATTCCTTCTCACGCACTATAATGATGTTTTCTTTTGTTAAATATTCCGGTGGTAAAATGACTTCCCATTCGGATCTCCAGGGGAGCAGCTGAAGGAGTATCATAGAAAAGAAAAAGCAGTGAGTTTGGTAGATAGAATGTAAGGAAGTGGCAGAAGTTAATAAATGACATATAAAGAGTGGTGAAAGTTACGATCAGACGAAAAGAAAATTATGGTAGAGAAAGAGATGGAGACAATAGTGGTATCAGGGTATAATAGCTTACGGTAGTTCCAAAGGCTAAACAGAAAAAAGAATGGTAACAGAGTAACCCACCTGGTTGGTCTAATGATTAACTCATCATCGCAAATCAGCTGATTTTGAAGTCAAGAGTTCTAAGGTTCAAATCCTAATGAGGTCAGTTACTTTTATATGGATTTGAATAATAGATCGTGGATAACGGTGTATTTTGGTGGTTGGGTTTCAATTAACCACACATCTCAGGAATGGTCGACTTAAGACTATAACAGACTATACTTCATTAACATTCATACATATCATCCTTTGAAGTAATATCTTACGGTGGTTCCGGAGCCTAAACAGAAAAGAAAAGTGGTACCAGAGACCTGCAAATGGCAGAACACCACATGATGGTGATTGAATGGTTATACAATTTCATTCTACGACTCACGATTTGATGATAACTGGTAAACAATTTCAAAAATGATTGAATTTTATTATAGTTATCATTATGTAAAAGTTTTGTGAAACAAATTTTAATTTTCTCATTCAGGTTAAAGGTATAAAGATCAGTGTATTATTTAGAAGTGGAAATTTCATATATTAAGATACATTTAATATTTCCTGCCGGTATTATGAAAAACAATTATATATCTTTTTCTTATTTGATCCATTCAATAAATTTTCGTAACAAAACATTCTTTACATTCAGTTTTAAATCTCTGGAGTAGGGAATTAGAAATAATAATTTACTTAGGTACTCATTGTAAACTCGAGATTCTAAACCCAGGTTGACTTGATAATTTATATTATATTACATCATATATAGAGGTAGAAACAAATGCTGATCTATATATTTGCAAAATTACTTCTTTGTAGTGTGTTTGAAATTTTGTCTACCATCTTGGATCTATCACGTAGAATCAAACGTTTTTACATTCTTGTACATTGTAATCGCGAAAAATTTCAGATTTCAACGTAAATATCAATTTCGATCATTCCTGAATCCATTTCGACTAGTTTCAGTGTGACGTCTGTACGTAACTACGTACAGACGTAGGTACGTAACTACGTACATACATACTCTCAAATCTATCATATCTCGCATCACTCAAAAACAATTAGCCATAGAATGTTGAAATTTTGAATTTATGACTGTTGTAACATCAAGTTATGCACCTCCCCTTTTAACTATAATCGACTGAACCAAAAGTGTCCAAAAAAGCACAAATTCCAAAAAAAAAGTTGGATTTTGGACTTTTTCTTAACTGCAGTGAATAAGTCCTCATTAAGAGCTTTTCAACAATATAAGTGGTAAATATTTTGAATGGTTCCAGAGTTATAGCCAAATAATATTTTAATTAATGAAATATTTGTATTTGACAAGTGTACACATTGGTCCGAAACAGACTTCATCTCCGTTTTCTTTACCTTTTTATTTAAATTTAAATATATTGATTTATTAATAATTATTAATCTCTGATTGTAACAAAAAATTATACTATAAATAATAATAATAAAAAAAAATGTTAAAAGATGTGAAAAAAATATCAGAAGTTATTAATGAAATAAAATTTTATCTAAGTTTCATTAAAAAAATGTTTATATGCAATTTAATAAGCATTCAAGGAAGTCATGTGGTCCACATCAGTTTTTTTTTTTAGTAGGAAGATTAACATGTGAGACATGATTTTAATGTAAAATTTTATGTGTAAACCGATGATGAAACCATGTCTCGATAAATATCTTCATCTTCGAATTATAAGCAATCGAAGTTATAAAACTAGTAAAACAACATGGAGTACCTTTTACTTCCTTGTCTAGCGCTATAGCAGAGCTATAGTTCTAAAAAGGAAAGTTTTGTAATTTTTATTTTTATTTCCTTCAGAATTAAATCCAAATCATGTTATAATTTTTCATGATTAGTGTCAGTTTTTAGTTTCGACGTAAGGACGATTTCTTACACTACCGGTTTCTTCACATCATTGTATTGTCTTGGCTACAGTGGATTTATTTATTGGTTCCTGTTTTGGAATCGTATTATTATTAAATAAAGTTCTTTTTGTAGTTCATACTCTATTACTGTTCATATAAGTCATCAACAGAGTTTCGGTTTCACTTAAAGAATGCATTATTATTTAATGAAAAGAAATGAATAATCGCAGACAATAATAATAAAATTTACACTAGAGAACAAAAATTTGTAACATTACAACTTAATTCTCCAATACGTAATAATTTGGAGACTAATTTATATACTTTACTTTTATGTTGAAATAAGAAGCAAAAATAAGAAGTTAATAATTTAGATTTTTCTAAAGTAATAAAAATTATACTGTTACAAAGAAACAGCTAATTTACTACTCTACATTTTTAATTTGTTTATTAAATTACAACATTTTGAAGTGAAAATTTTTTTTTGACGTATTGTTCCGGACACTTTTGTGATAGACTTTTGCAGGGAGAAAAAATAGCTGACTCGTAATCAAAAACAGTCACGAGACGCTAAGTATATATATATATATATATATATAGGAGAGAAAGGCATGGAGTGAGAATTTATACATATATGCATATAACATATATATATAAAATGAGAGGTGGGAGAAAAACATTGATAATCCGTCAGTGATTCCCCGATACACATTTCTTTCTTTTTTCTCTCTCTCTTTCTGTATACTTACGCATATACGTTTACATCAATATAAAATAAAGAAAGATTTTGATTCCATTTATCTTTTTTTTTTCTGTACTTTTTCTCTCTTTCTATATACCAGTAGGCATATACGTATACATTAATACAGTATAGAAAGACTTTTGTAATTATCCGGAGCGCGTTGCTTTGTAGATATGGTTGTGTATACCTGTACGTATTGAAATGGTTGTTAACTTGTTTATATATAAGATTAATTTTAAAACCTATCTATTTTTTATTATTAAATTATTTAATTAACCATTACACTATATTATAGATTTCATAAATAGTCTATTAAGTTCTTTTAAATGAATAATCACAAACATCGAATCAAATATAATTATTAAACAATGTTCGGTATGCATTGTTTTAATTTTTCAGTTCTGTTGGCCAGTAATGTGACTGGCTACTTTTTTTTTTTTAATTATTTAAATTCTTTCCTAAATTTATTGTATTAAATACTTTAGGACCGAAAACAATTTACCAAATTTTAAAATTAAATATTGTGATAATTAAAGTTAAATAAAATAATCAGTTGACATACATAATAGACAACTATTTAGTTTTTAGTGTTGCAAATTATTAGTTATTGTGTATTATATTTATTTTTTTATTTATAATCATTATGGTTGTAATAATTAGTGTTTGAGCCCTTAACTATTTAGTGATTGTTATTGGGTATAATTCTGAAGGTAATACGAAATTAAAAGGTTACTACCGGACGTTTTACCTTGTTTCATTATTACCGCGATTTTTTTCGTTTTTACAAATTTGATTACTTATAATTCAAAAAGATAGATATTTATCGAGAAATTATTTTTATCACCGATTTTATCGTAGAGTTTTAGTGAAATCATTTATCACGTATCCTTGCTTCCTAAAATTGATTCAAATTTGCGTATAAAAGATGACGGAAGATAATTTCAAACTCACCATAAAGTGACTCTTTCTTAATCGTGAATTAAATTTTATCATAACCATTCTGTAACTTGTTTGATTAAATGTCATTGATTCAAATTGATTGACATAACTGTATGCCTAAGTAATCAAAGTATGAATTTTATATCTCATATCAAAGGTTTATTTTCATATGTGACCTTAAGTGTATAAATAATTTAAACAACTTTTGTTTAATTCTATTGTTTTTACCAAATAATTTGTTCGGGTCAGTTTGATGGTACAAAACAAGGGGAGAAAAATGTTGAACGTAATCTCACACCACATTTAAAATAGAAAATTATCTAGTTAAATCACTACTTTTTTTTTTCAATTTTAATTTTTAATATGTGGAAAAAATAATTTTTTTTCTTTTAACTGAATTTAAATGCGATGTACGTAGATATCAATTCGGTGTTTTTTGGTGGTTGGATTTCAATTAATCACACGTCTCAGGAGTTTTCGACCTGCATCTGTCCCCTATTAAATGTTTCTCGGTACATTTAAACTTAAATTACACTACATTTTAGGCATGTCAGGCCTGGCAAGTCGGTAATGGTAATTGCATTTGCTCGTATACACATACCCAGATCCGGCAATAGCTGGAAAACAGTCTGGAGAATACATAACATTTAATTTGAAAAAAAAGATAAAAAAATTACTAATATTTTATTATTCTACGAATTTTAACAGTAATATATATTGTCTATCTGCAGATTAAATATGGGAATACGAAATAAATATGGACTTTTTTTTTTAACCTCCTGAACCACAGTTAAGTGTTCCGAACATTCATCTTCATCAGAGGATGAAGATGAATGATATGTAGCGTGTGTGAAAATGCCATTCCTGACGGAGATTCGAACCCGGGACCTCCGGATGAAAGGCCGAGACGCGACCACTCGTGCCACGGAGACCGGCAAATAAATATGAACTTAAGTAGACGTATTTCTAATAAATTCCATTGACGATTAGCAAGTCAGAGTTACATAAAATTACGTATCATCTGTAAATTACTATTTCTATAGTTCTATTTGTCTGTGTTATTTTATAATAGCTCATCACAATAGGCATGTTTATTTTTTTATTAATTAAATATTTCATTCATTAAAATCTGATAAGTTTCTGAAATTGGATAGTTGATCAAAACTAGAACGAAATTCTGTATACCTTTGTATTGTTGTTGTATACAACATTACAAACGTAGTTTGCAAAAATACTGATTTTTTATCGATTTCTAGTTTTAAAGAACTGATTGGTTATTCAAATCTATTAATTATATTATCATTAAAATTTCGATTTGTGTATTATTTGCTAAATTTAACGGTAAAATAGAATAGATATTTTCAAAGTGTGTGATGTTGATCAGTGATACTTTACCCTTTCTATATCGTTGAAAATATTTGATTAGGCGTGCCCGCAAGCGTATAATTATTATTAAAATGAAACATTTTTTCGATTTCTATTAGAGATTATTGTACTATAAATCAATATATTTAAATTTAAAAAAAAGTTAAAAAAGGAAAAAGGAGATGAAGTTTGATTCGAACCGATGTGAGATCCAAACCCTTGTAAGATCCAAATATTTCAATAATCAAATCTTATTGGCTGTAACTCTGGTTCCAATGAAAATAAGTGCTAATTATGACATATCGTTGAAAAAATCCCAACGAGGGCTTATTATTGCAGTTAAGAAAAAGTCCAACACCCCAAAAAAAAGTTGGAATGGTTGAATTTCAACATTCTACGGCTAATCGTTTTTGAGTTACGCTAGAGTCACTATAATAAGAGTTCTGCCGATAGGCGGAAAGGCGCCATTTATATCTCAGAAGTTCCCCAAACACTATACGCGCGTTGATTTAAATTTTTCAATTATGAAATTAAAGTTAATAAAACGCGTGTGAAATAACAAACGGAACAAAATACGACAATTTTTATAAATTCTTCATATAACATAACATTTGATTAAAAAATTATCAATAATGTAATAAAAAAAAATTAATGATAAGGATTTGAAACCGACTCGCACAATCAGCAAAACGTTGTTTTACCACAGAGC
>JAAAKQ030251834.1:0-10915 GCA_010016005.3 Zanna intricata | reverse complement strand
AGAGGCGCATATACGGTGGGGGTTGAAAAAAAGCCTCAGGGGGCAAACCACGGAAAAACACGAAAAAAAAAAAAAAAAAAAAAAAAAAAAAAAAAAAAAAAAAAAAAAGAAGGAAACTGATGTTATTAAGCCGGTGAGGCTATTTATTCCTCAAAATATTAGTAAGTCCCTTATAACAAAGCATTTTGGTAGTGATTCCCAACTATAATCTATGTTTTAAGTAGAGTTCGTAATGTAAATGACTGTTTTTTCTTTTCCTCATCCACTAACGGACGAGATAGTGTTTTACAATACATATAACTACATAACATTCCGCTTTGTTTAGGTTATTAGGCTTTGTACACCCTTTTACGAAAAAATACTTTGTTTTATTTAATTTGAAAAATCTTATCGCATACAAAATCACAAAACACCACCATCTAAAAAAAATACACAAAAAAAAAATTCACCTAAATAAGGGAAGAATCAGATACGAATTTCAGGAAAGAAATTTTCTGAACGAGATCGGTAGTAAACGTATCGCATTTAATTTTTCTTATGACATTTAAAGATAAAAAAATAATAATAGATCTGATGGACGAATACCTTTTTATTTTCTTAACAAGATTTTGAACGGTTTAGTTTTTTCAATGGGTGAGGTCTTGATTTTAAAAGGAAAAATATAAATGAGCTTAGAAAAAAATTATTTTATTATTATTTTTAAATTACCCATACCGAATTTTGAATTTTTTTTTCAAGGCTTAAACTTACTGCATCGTGAAGAGAAAAATCTTTTAGTCGATTCTTTAAAATGTGTTTAAATTAAAAACTAAATAAAATTGTTCAAAGGAAGGTCGTAGACAAATTAATATAAGGTAACACAGAGTGAAGAATCCTAAAATTCTCGATAGAATATGTCACCCCCCCCCCTACCGAAGCACAAATTTTTCAATACATCGGTTCATTCGGCTGTAGTTCCATCCCACTATTATATAAGTACATTTTTTATAATTTATTTATAAGAGGTTTATAATGAATGTATTTTGTTAAAAGTAACACTTCTAGGAAATATAATTAAATTTTACGAAGGAAGTTCTGGTAATAACAGTAAATTGTTAGATAAAGTACAGTATAAAACGTGCAATTAAAAGATTTCTAAATTGACATTTCGATAGATAGGAGAATGCAGATCACAATCGCTTTAACGAACGGTAACTTAGAATTGTGGGCAGAATGTTTTATCAGCGGTCGGCTGCAACAGTCACCGAGCGGATGAATGAATGAGCGGTCTGACAAGAGATTAGGGTAGAACGGGTCCCACGGTAAACGTAAAGGGGGATGAGATGACTGATGACAGCATCCCTACCGTTTCATTATTTAAACATCGACGAGCAAACAACACTTAGCGATCTTGTCTTTGCAACTTCTTAAATGACATACCATCATTAACATTAACTCTCATCTTTCATCTATCCCTCACCCGTAAACGAATTCCTCCCTTTCTGACGTGACTTAAGGTCAGTAGGTATTAACTTGTCTTTTCACAAATAATACACGGTTACAACGAACAATGAGAACTTTGTAAACGAAATTCTTTTCATAAAAACCATTAAAAGCATAGACGACTAAATGAAATTTTAAAACGAACAAAGTATTCTGAAACGAATACTATATTAAGTTGTTAGTAATCTTTTTCATGCTATTTTTTACTTCGTTTGTTTTACAAAAAAAAATATAAAATATATATATATTTACGACATCTTTAAGAAATACTATTTATTCGTGACAGTATCTCATAACCTTACTAAATTCTGCTAAAATATGATGAGAAACTACAATGCTACATGACTCCTTATCAGTGAAACGATGTTCAGACTGTTAATTTATGATAATTCATATAACGGATTAAAGATCTTCAAAAAATAAAAATAAAATCAAAAACTGGTATTTAGTTCTAAAAGATTACTAAGTATTACGTGGTAAAAATCGGTGATAAACAACCAGTTATGGGTTTTAAGGAATAAATATTAGTATTTTATACCGGATAAATATCTATGACACACACCGTTAAGATCATTCCATTTTAACGAATTTTTTTTAATTATTAACTCATACAAATAGATTAAGACAATTAATTGCTATAATTAAATTAAGAATTGTAAAATTCATATCGATTTATATTTTTCTACAAAGCAGAAGTACATAGAAGATACAAAACATCGAGTCGTTCAAGGGGTAGTCGGCATACATTCCGGTCACAATATCTCTTGGTACTCCGAGCGTCTCAATCTAGGATTGTAACTATCATTACTAAATAATGATTTCGTATTTTTATAGGGATCTGAATACTAGATCGTCGATACCGGTGTTCTTTGGTGGTTGGGTCGACCTGAGATTGTACAAGACTACACTTCATTCACATTCATACACATCATCCTCATTCATCCTTTGAAGTAATACCTTACGGTAGTTCCGGAGGCTAAACAGATAAAGAGAATTAATAATGATTTCGTAATATCCGGTTCAAATAATCTATATATTGTTATAAATCCCTTTATCTACAAGTAGTAAAGAGCGCCCTCAGAAAATAAGAGATTTCTTATTTTCAAACAAAGCCTGTAAATTAGAATTATTATTTAAATAAAAGTAGCATATTTTTAAAAATTAACTAAGCCTGTTACCAATTGGATTGTAAAATTTCAAACAGTACTAAGTCGACAGTAAATTAAAAAAAAAAAAAAAAAAAAAAAAAAAAAAAAACATAATTTTTTTGCTTTTTAGTAATTTCTATTTGAATGTACTTTTTTCGATTTGTATTTTATTTTCCATTAGTAACTTTTATTTAGAATATACACAGGTCAACAAAAATCCGCTGTCAGAATGAAAAAAGCCGTTTACAATAATTTAAACGTAATCCGCATATTAATATAAAAAAAAAGAAATGCAGAGAATCGAACTAAAGATAACCGAACACGAATTACTGCTGTTTGGAATGGTGGAATATTATTATTTTTTTTTAACCAAATTTGTCCAAGTAATTTTCTTAAATTTTTGCGCAAAAAGAGTTTGAATATCCAAATGACATCAGTGTATCGACAAAATTTTTTTTCTGCATTTACTAATTAATTAAGTGGATGTACTCATTAATTTACGAGTAAATATTTATAACGGAAGTATGAGAAATCTAGCGTAATAAGTAAAGAAAAAAATCATTGAAAAGAATAAAATTAGCAAATGGAATACGCATACAGAAAGTATATACGGTACGACTTTTATGAAGTTTATTACAAATTGAATTATATGAAAACCGTTGACTGTAGATGATTATATTACTGATATTTAGATACTTCTACAATTCGAAAGCGGTAGAGCATTTCGAACGTATTCATTTACTGTTGCGGTAACCACTCGAGCACAAGTAATCCGACAAATAAAAAAAGGTTCAGGCAAAAAAGAAGTTGCGACATAATAATCTGTCATGTACAACTTAACTGAAAGAATAAAAAAAAAAAAAAAGATGTAGCAATTTCTTGTTGCACGGATAGAAAAGGAGGGTAAAGCTGAATGCAATTAATGTCGAGTTAATGAGGCGTGGAGGGTGACGAGCAAATCTCACGCCCTGTGTCCATTCGGTAAACAACGGGGTGCACAAGGGTGGTGAACGGAGGATGCTGCTGCTGCAACAGTTAGCACAGTTCATCGTGAATACCTGATTGATTGAACGTGACCTAACGAGGCCAACTTCTCAAAACCTGTGTTTATGTATGCAGGTACGTATACAGAAGCGCATCTCGCATAAATATTACATAATAAATAATACAGAATCGATCTGTAACAATGCACAAACCCGTTATCGCATTGTAGCGTCAACCCTGATGATAAAGTTATTCAAACGTGATCATAATGAGAAAAACATAAAAAATATTTCATATTCAAATTATACTCTAGTTCGTTCATGTCATGGATTAACTACAAAAATAAAAGATTGAAAATCAACTGAAATCATTCTTAAAATATACAAATTAATTTTGTAAAATAAATAAGAGAAAAAAAAGTATTTTTTTTTGGTTTCTTGTGACTTGTGCCATTTAATCTATTGGATTAAAAGGGCGAGGATGAAGAAGACGCAACATAGTACAACAATTTCTTGATTTTGCGATTTTATCACTTTATAATCGAATATTTTTTTTAAATTGATTTTAGTATTTTTTACTAAAAAAAAAAAAAAAAAGTTAAGTTCTACTTTTAACATGTCTTCGGTGTGTAAGCAATTATAATCATTCTGCGATTTCCGATTTTCGGGTCGAAACGTTTGGAATTTTTTCAGTTTTCAAATAATGGTATGGTGATTTACTGATTACTATGACGGATCCATCAACAACAATTTTGCGAATCTTTTCAAACCACTGCACAAAATTACCACCATTCATTTCGTCGTAATACTCTTGGGAAGACCTGGAATACCCATAAACCACCGTTCACAATCCCATTTTCACTTCCAACGAGCGTTAATATTAATCGTTTACCTTTTCCAGCCGGGGTTTTCAGTCCAGTTGATAAACCTTTCATAAAAGCGTTTTTGCGCTGTTTATTTCTTTATTTACCCGTACCTTTTTCTACATATGTCCCGCATTAATCAAAGTTTCATCTAGATAATAATTTTTTTTTACATTCTTCACGAAATCGCTTTCAGTAAAATATTCTCTACGTCATGAAATAAATAATATTTTCGCGTTCAATCAATAAAGAATTATTTTTTCTGGATGTGAAACGAAAATGTATTGATTTCAAAACACGATGTAATGTAGTTATAGAAAAAATCGGCATCCCAACCCCCATAGGGGAAGACACCCACAAAGTGACGATTCGGGTCGCCACACCACCCCTCCCTGGGGCCCTGAGGGGCTTTACCGGGAGTCGTCTTATTGACCTTCGTACTGATTTCATATCTAGAAAAATTCGGCAGTTCAGAATCGCTATTCACCATTTAATATCTGTTCAAAAGTTAGAAAGCTTGTTATTGAAATAAAATGAACATTTTTTCCTGATAGCGGTTTTAGTAAAATCGTCTAACTTTTCAACCGTATTCACACGCTTTACAGCCTTTTTAGGGCTAACATATTTACCATAAATTTTGATTTGCTTTATTATATTAAAAATTGTTTTTACGCTAACGAGTGTTGCAGAATTTGTTTTCTAAGCAAAGTCTGACTGCAATTTCAAGGTTATCTTGTTTTAAGCTTATATATACGTTGCTAATTTTTTTTTCGGAGCTACTTAAGGGTTTTCCCGGTTTATTTTTCACGAAAGAATCACTCGTTGTTAAAACCTGATTGGCACATAAACACAAGGTAAATTAAAATGAATGAAAATGGTACTGGATAAAACTGTTAAGAAATGAAGTATAAAACTATATCGTACCGTAGAAAGCAACACGATAACATAAAAATACTTTCTGCTATTGAACTGAAAAATTTTATGAAGCATTAGCAATGATGTTACCGTTATTAAACATCAAACAAAGAATCAACAAAATATTTAATTGGATATCAACGGCAAGTCACTGCGCCGAATAAGCGATAACTTACGATACATTACTATACGCTTAAAACAATAATTACACTTGTACGTGGGAGCGACAAAATGATTCAGCATAAACTACTGAGGTATTACTCATACAAGCTGAATTCATATTATATCAGTCTACTTCACCGTTTCCAGAGACGAACCTAATTCACTAATTTTATTAATTCACCGATTCAACATAACATCTTCAGAACCAGTACTTTGAGAAGGTAACATTTTTCATAGGATTCCTCTTGGCATCTACTGAAAATATTCCAACTCGTAAAACGTTAGGAATTTCTTGTTTTGTTTAGGTTCATAAATTATTCAACCGGCACAATTTTAATGATGAACCTTACATAATTGAAATTAGTTAAATCTTCAAAATGATATTCTAAATTTTTATTTTAATACTTAGAATCCCCTGAGCAACAGCTATAAATCATTTTCAAAAGTCAGTGTCAATTGAAAAAGGTATAGAATGAAGTGACCACATAATTCTAATTCGAATTTGTAAACACCAAGAAAACTCTAATTTGTAAAAGAAAGATTGTGTATATTTTGAGTAGTTCCACCTAATATTCTATTGGCACAGTTTTTATTTTGAATCCTACGGAATTAAAGGTTATACGAAGTCAAGACATATCAATACACTTTTAACCTCTAATTGAGAAAAAAGCTTACAAATGTATATTTCAAAGAACCCCAAGCGATTCGAAGATTAATTATAAATGTAAATGAATATATATATAGTATTACTAAATTCGATATGGCTATCATTCAATTTTTTTTAAAGAAAATTAATTAATTAAGTCGTATATACTTGCAGATATGAAATTCAAACCCTAAACGTAAAACTAAGGTTTGAATTCGACAAAACAAACCTTGATAATTTTATCAATTTCCTAAACAGAAATTTTATGTTTCAATTTATTGTAATTATTATTCAATTGGGAAAAGAGTAACATATGTTAACTCGCTAAATCAAACTCGTTAAAGATATATATTACAAAAATGTGTATATGTAATTTAATAGGCGTACAAGGAAGTCGTGTTATACACATCAGATTTTTTTATAGTAATATTTATTAAAAAAAAATCGTAAAAACAAACATAAATGTTAGCAGACTATATACTATTTTTGCCATAGAGTTGAGCATCTTTGATTAGCAATAAATAAAACAGGAGTAAACTGAGATTTTTAAAAATAATTAGAGAATTTTGTTAAAAGTAAATCATTGGAATATGAAGACTCATCAACATTGAGTTAGGAAAAATAAATAAAAACACAATTCGCTCATAAATCCATGAAATAAACCTTATTAAGTATAACTAATCGGTAACAGAATTACTAATACAAAGACGATTTTTAGTAAGACATACGATCAAGTACAAGAATAAAGTAAAAAAAATTTTACACGATCTGATTAATGTTACATGAAATCGTCGATTTTCTAGAAAATAAATAATTTAGTAAACTTGTACATTATCGGTAAGTGAACTAATTGAATATGTATATAAATCATTAGTCGGGTCGTTCACCGGACTGTCATGAAAGAGAGCGAAGTTCAAAATAGTTCAAGGATTATTCATCAAAATTTCTCCACGTGTAGTCGAGATTTTATTGCTGCTGCGTGAAATTAGTTCGTTGAAAACAGGCAATAAAAGCACCCCCTTCTTCTATAACGGGTGTTATAACAGCATGACATTCATTTTTTCCTATTTTCAAAAGAAATATAGCTTGCACGAAAGTACTTCTGGTACTAAAGATGACGGGTGGACGACAAAGGTAGGGTTCCATGGCATGTCGAGTCACGTTTCGTTTAAAACAAGCTGAACATACATCTACCGATGTATACTCACATATAAAAAAAAATTAACATGCTGATATAACATAAAAGAATAATAAAGATGCTCAAGGTAGCTCTGTTCTTCTGAAGTTAGAAGTAGCCAGTACCTGATTTCAGACCTTATATAATTTTGCGATTTCATTATTTAAGGATTATTTCTTCACTATCCTTCTATTAATTAAAAGAAACTCCGACTCACCCGCATCGGAAGACAGAAACTGATATTCTTAAGTTAAAAAGAGACTGCTGCCTGACCCTTATTCTACGACGCTCTTCCCAGAGCATACGTCACTTTGAATTTTACAATTCCGTTTTTTAGCTTTCAGAAGTTTCAATGTTACGTACACCTATTGATTTTTTATAATGTTTTACAGTTCATAATCGAGACCGATAGAGGAGAAAATTAAAATATTACTATTCGAGAAACGAACAACCTGCCATGATACGATACAAAAATCCAATGATTGGACTAAAAGAAAAACTTACGCCTGGTTAACAGTTATGATATCTAAGAACTACATTAAAATCCAATTAAAACATACTACGGTGAATCGGGTTTGTATTTTAAAGTATGTAATGCAATTCATGGGCAACACTTCAAAAACGACACGCAAAATTCAGGACTGGAAGAGTGCGATGCCAACATAATCTTAATAAAAAAAGTGTAACGGGCCAAAATTTTGCTGTCTATCTCTAACTGTGAACGGACACAATATTTCTCGAAATACACCCAGAGAATTTTGAAAAAGCTTAAAAACCTTCTGCAAAAAATAAATTTAAATATCCATATTTCAGAAAAACTTCTACGAAATGCTACTATATGTATTTTTATTAGGAGTGCAGTATTCTACGAGTGTTTATTATTATTATGTCCATTTGTTTCTTTTTTAAATTTCTTTTCCGGTATTAATATAAAATTTTCCATTAAAACACTATACAATGCTAAAAATAAACAAAAGAAGATCTCATTACTACATAAAAGTCTATCTTTTTAACTATATCGAGACGGAAGAAAACTATGATTTCTGTTGAGATCCGGATTTTATAATCCGGCTATGAAAAGCTTAAATACATCAATTAATATTTAAAAATTAATTTTTCTTCAAATTATATCTATCCTTCATCACTTTTATGACTAAAATTCGAAATGAAAACTTATGAAAATTGAATTCATTTTTTGAAAATAAATTAAAAATAGACTGATATTTATTAGATAATGCAATTAATAAAATTGATTTCCTTTTACTTCAGTTCAAATCAGATTATTTGTCTATAGAATTTCGAATGATCTCTTTTTCATTTATGTTAAATAACATATTTGTTTTCAAACAACTATTTTATGTTTGTTTGGTTATTTAATCACGGAATTCTGTGTTTTAACTTTCAGTTAGTTTTGAAAATAATATGTTTTAAATTACACATTTTTTTTTTTAACTTCGTTAACTGTTTATCGCAGAATTACACCGGTAACGTAGCTTAAAACATTAACACGTACTAAATGGGTTTATCAAGCGATACTGTCTGGAATTCAAATCGATAAGATTCAAACAATTTTGGTTTTTCAGATTGAAAAAAAAGTCGGTCATTTTAATTAATTCAAATTGTCATACATTTAATTTTACGTTGGGATTAAAACAAGTTTTTTATATTTATTTTAAATATTCCAATGAATTTAAAGGTTTGTTTTTTCTATTATTAGTTCTGTAGTGTTTAATTCTGTTTCATTTATTTTTGTTAAGGCAGTTGTTCGTTATACAAACATACAAACAATTGTACCATCAAAAAACATTATTCTCTTAATGGAATAGTTGGAAAAAAAAGATGATTTCATTTTACATACAAATAACGCTCCTCAAAAATACAACACAACAATATATTACACTATTTATTTTAGAAAAACTGCAGCCCGTTTTTATCATTGAACCCTAATTATTAATTGTAATTAATTATTAATTAACTCCCAATAATCCAAGTTCTCCTGAAATATTCCCACTGAAAAAAAAAAGAAGATGCTTTCACGGGCAGTCACGCCCAATCGTTAACTGAGCGGTAGCCAACTCAAAATGTACAACTAAATTTTTATAGATAACAAAAATCGTTTTTATACATGTATAAAATAATGGTAAAGAGAAAAATAAATATTCCAATATATATAAAAGAGAGGGAAAAGCTCGATACAATGACGTTTAAATTGACAATGTACGAGAATACACGAAAACTGACATATTAATTATAAGCGAACAAAATTAAAAGTAGACTAAAATACAATACTGCTGTATTCATTCAATATTAAAAATATTTCAACTTTTTTGGTTTTTATAATTCTCGAACGGAAAGCTGTTTCCAGTAAACAATTTTAAAAGAATCTAATTTTTTTTAACGCATTCATTATTATTATTATTTTTAGGTTAAATAATACAATATGACATTTATCATGATTTGAAAATAAATGAGAGCAAACATTTAGAAAATAAAAACTCAGGTCTACAAGAGGGAAAACGACAACTTGGGAAAACGGTAAACTGTTAGCAATTCATTAAAGTCGCTAAATTAATAATGAAAAAAAAAAAACTAAATTTACGAAAAACGAGAATCAACAGTATAATTGAAATAAAACAAGTTCAACAGAAGATAAATATTAAGAAAACAAATCAAAGTATAATTATTTGCAAATTTATAACAAGAAATCAAATACTACGTACAGACTAACCAGTAAAATAAATTACAACGAAATACATTTTTTCCCAATAAATTCTTTTTAACGAAATAATGATTCATAACCTGTTTCTTTAAAGTAATTGTATTTTAACGGTTCAGTTCATTCACTTTTTGATATTTTTTAACTTCAAGCACCAACAAATACCATAAATTCACAGCACTTCAATCGATTACAGCTTCTAGCGGATGTGCTGACAAGCTAAAAATTGAGCGACCATCGGATTTCAGTTTTACAAATGTACTCGTAGCGGCGATTAGAAATAGATTTAACCGATCTTATTAATTTACTTTTAACTTATTTAAAGAATTTCTTCTCAAATTTTTAAAATAGGTTTAAGGAATTTCTTCTATTGTTTCTTTTTTCTTTAATTAGATACTGAGCTTTAAAAAAACCGCAAATATTATGGTTTATCGTAAAGTTTAATTAAGAGGTATTTACAAAAGATTTGATTATAATGTTTTTTTTTGTTTTGTTTTTTTTTTTTTTTAACCTCCGGAACCACAGTTAAGTATTACATCAGAGGATGAAGATTAATAATGTGTAGCGTGTGTGAAAATGCCATATAACCCTTCAATATTTGGTTACTATGGAGATAATTTTAAACAAGTTTAACTCGCGCCATGGAGATCGGCAAGCGCCGGCAAACGTGATTATAACGTTGCGTTCAACAATCTTAACCGCTAAATGGTTAAGATTCGATAAACGTTAAGCCGACCCCCGTGGCCGAGTGGTAGTGTCTCGGCCTTTCATCCGGAGGTCCCGGGTTCGAATTCCGGTCAGGCATGGCATTTTTCACACACGC
>JAAAKQ030251823.1:0-10915 GCA_010016005.3 Zanna intricata | reverse complement strand
CAGAAATGTTTTCCTGATGTTTAAATTAATTTTTGATGTAAGCAAATTATATTTCTGACTGAAAGCTCGTTTCGCCTCTGCTATTCGGCATTTTATAAATTTCTTAAACCTTGTGGAACTGTTATATTCCACCAGCGTAGAATGGTTTTTATTTTTTTAGCATAATTTACCGTAATCTCTAAAAGTTTTCTTTGTGTAAAATTCATTGATAACTTAGAAATAAAACAAGCTTAAAATAAATGCAATCTCGACTTTCTCCATTAGTAGTTCGTAAGACATAATTCTTAAAACAAAAAGAAGAAGGTCCCTTCTTTAGTGAGCTAAAGAAGTAACATATATAAATAAATAAAGTTATCCATGTATGTAATGGGTAAATTTATAAAAAATAAAATCTACTGTAATCCGTTGGTTTGCCATATACGTATCATGTACCACATACATCAGTGGTACTGCTTTAATTGCACTAGTATTTCATTGTATCTGATAATTGATTTTAGTGTTGTAATTATAAACTGTAATATACTGGTTTAGCTGTTTCTTAATTGGTTTAATTTTCTTGTAGACATCTCTAACAATAACATTTTGTTTTCTTCTTTTTCATTGTCATAAAAAGTTGTCAATTATCTTTAATGCGCGGTTAAATTTATACCGGAAAATAATTGAATATATTAACCATGTATGCTTTAAAATCAATATTTACTTAACCCCAAATTTCTTCTGTATATGTTTGTTAATCTTTATTCCCAATGGTGAAAAGACATTACCATCAGACTTCTAAAAGTAATTTTCTTCCTAATCTTTTTATATAGTAGTTTTCTTAATCTAATCTGATCTGACAATTATGTTACTTTACCGGTATCTACTGCTGTTTAACTTAACTCATTCTGCAGTGAATATTGTTACACTCTCTACATAACTAATTTTCTTATACAAGAAAAAAATTTATGTAAAGAAAAAAAAATTAAAACTTATAGGTTATTAGGTTAAACAAATAAAAATTCTCACCTGTTAAACAATGTGTAGTATGGTAATTGCCATATTGTTGTATTGGTAATCGGTAAATTAAAACTTTTATAGGTTATTAGATTAAATAAATAAAAATTCTCACCTGTTAAACAATGTGTAGTATGGTAAGTGCCATAAACTTGCTGTTGTGGAACATGAAATAAGATACTTTTACTCCCGAAAATATTAGAAAGTGAGGAACGAAATGATTAAATGATTCTCAGTTTTCTTTTTTACAGAACGGTTTCTTCGCTTACTGAAAAATAAGCATTATAAGCTGTAAATACAGAGAAAATTCAATTCTGTAACAAAGCTTTGTGTACTACAGAGACTGGCGCATAGTGAACAGCATTACTCTTATCGACTGACTTGGGACTGGTGTTTCTTGTGTTTTGGGAGTTTTAGATCTGTTACAATTATAAAAAGAGATTGGAGACTAATGTAATGCAACAAGTTAATTTACCTCATTTTATTTGATGACCAGTGTAGATTATATACACTCGTTATTCGGTTAAGGAAAACTGTTTAAGATATCATAAATTATTAAAAATTCTTAAATTACCAAATTACTTTCATTAAAAAAAAAAATTAAGACGACAAATAAATTTTTTATTTCTTTCAAGTCGATTGGTGGGATGATCAAGTACGAATTCGTATTTTAATAAGTGGGATTGTTACTCCTAACATTTGTAAGGATTAAGAATTGAAGTCTAATTCCGCTCTGATTACCTTTTATCTTATGAAAAAATAATTTAAAAATTTGAATCGATAGATTGAAAAACTCCTAATGTTCGAAAAATATAGAATTGAAATTATTAGTAGTACGGAGAGATTGAAATAAATTAAAGGCTTTCAAATATTTTCAACCTCTTTAATAAAGAGCTTCATCCGATTTTTTTTTTTTTTTTATGTAAAGAATGTTTAATCTATTGCCGAGGTGTAGGGGAAATTATTTTCTGACATAAAAGACGCATGCATACACCTGTTACACATTGATACATACAGAATTTTGTACAAGATTGTATTGGTTTTTCTATTACGACGACGAAATTTTGAGAATTAAACGAATTTTGAGAGACGACGAATTATTGAGAATCTAGGAAAACTATCAGTTTTCTGTTCTAATTTATATACTAATAGCCTTTTTTTTTTTTTTTTATGTTTAACCTCCGGAACCACAATTAAGTATATCTTCAGAGGGATGAAATGAATGAATTGTAGCGTGTGTGAAAAATGCCATGCCTGACCGGGATTCGAACCTGGGACCTCCGGCTATATACTAATAGCCTGGGGGAGAAATAATTAAATTTACAGCTGTTTGTAGATATTTTTTTTTATTTAAATAATTTCTCTAGTTTATAATTTCATTTCAGTTACGGCAGTGTTTTTATCTAGAAATACCAAGCATCGTTTGATGGTTCAAATCACGGTGTTGCTTGGCGTTTTCAGGTAGAATTTTATTTTACATTTTCGTGTACAAAAAGAAAAATTTTATGTGTTAATCATAGATTGAGTGAAAGCTGTGGTAACAATTTAGTCGTACGGATTAACAGTATTTGATTTTCAGACAGTTGATCGATTACATCTTAGAAATAAATAATGAATAAATTTTCTCCATTTAATATTATACTGAATTATAACTTAGAAGTTGCCCAAAGTTGCTGGTTATTTGGAATTATCGTAAATAAAATACTATAAAATTAATTTCATTGTAAAAAAAAAGTAAGTTTCATTGATGAAAGGTAAGTTTATTTTTGAGGTTAGTGAATAAAAAGTAATGTAAAATCTTTTAACCAATAGAAAAATAATAATAATAATATTGTTTTTGTGGCTTTCTGTTTTTTATTTGTCTGAGGTTGTATGATAATTAGAAAATCTTCAGACTATTTTTTGAAGCTTTTTGTAGTTGTTTATCGTGTTCTCAAGCTCGAAATGATTACCCAAAATAATGTTACACCCTACATTGGTCTGTTAAACTGATACCACCATGTTTGTTGATTAAAATCCTTTAATAAAATTGTCATAAAATGAATTGTAAAACTCGTAATGTTGAAATTTAATTAGTTTTTGTTGTAAAATTAAAAAATACTAGAAGTTTATTTTAAAATATAGTTCCAAAAATCGGTTATATTTAATTTGCTTAAAAGTTCACTTCATTCTGTTTTATAAGTAACATTCATAATCTAGATCTTCCAGTTACCTTTAGAAAAAAAAGAAAAAAGATTATGTTATTTACATATTTAATTTAAATAACAAATTTTAATTTAACCCATTAAGAGTAGATATATTAACTTTATATTTAACGGTTAATTACGTAAATCTTTTTTTTTATAATTTATGTAACCTGAGCCAACCGCGTTACAGTACTTAATTTAAATCAAAATTAGAAGGGTGAAGATTTATAGAGATTAATTAATAGAAAAAAAGATTAGAAACTCAATGATTAATGAGTGTATTATAGCCTATATAAATAACATGCGGGTCCTTCCAGGTTGGAATGCATTTGAACATTAACCAACAAACAAGTACTGTTATTTCTTTCTAATAATCCATAGTAATAGGGCGGTACAATGAATTATGATTATTAAAAAATGGACCTTTATTTTTTTGTTGTAAAAATTTATTACCTTCCTACATTTTATTGTATTAACTTTCTGTTGTATGTATCGCTGCAAATACGATTAAATTAAATCATTGTATAAAATCGGTACTGCTGCATTATAACAGTCTCAGTTGGACAATTATCCAATTATCCTTTGACGTTAATATAATATTTTCAACAGTTTTATTGATTAGTACTGTTATTCAACTAAAATAATCAAACGTGCTCATTCTATTGTGTAAACCCTTATGCAAAATAATATTCTTGAATGATTGCGGCAGTCTTTATCAAACATGAAACGGTAAACCGTAGTATGTTAAACTAATAATTTTGGATAACCCAAGTGAATCAGGGGATTGTTTAATGCAAATCAAGTTGTACGAACGAAGCAGATTTTTATAATTCAAAATGTAGGCTAATAAATAAATAAATAAATTTATATTATGCCAGGAGTTTTCCGATCTTGTTTATCAGGTCATTCAGTTTGTTCAGTTTATATCGATATATTTAAAAAAGATTTTTGGTTCAGTTGTATGTGCAGTGAAGGAATTTACATGTTCGATCTTCCTAATGAAACCATATTTACTGTTAATTTATTATCACATCCATGTTTATTACAGATTGGTGCCGTCCATATACATTCGATACGATTCTTAGTTGCTCTGACTGACACATTCAGTAATTAAAAGTGTAAATATACATTTTTATCCGTAACAGCTATACCAGTATCAGTTTCTTTTACTTTCCCGCCTAGCATTATATCTTTAGAAGGAAAAGTATTGTAATCGGCCTACTTTGGGTATATGCGGTTTTCACTGGATATTTACATTTTGACACCTAAGGAACCCAAAAAATACAAACACCGGATGGAAATATTCGCATGTACGCGTATGTGTTCGGTTTTTCACACCTCTTTATATCTCCAGAACCATTCGACCGATTTTTGACCAAACGTGATCAGATTACTTCTATATTTATGTATGGGACATTGATGCCATTCAATTTTCAACGTAAAAGGCCAAGGGGCGGTTGTAGAGCAAGGTCACTCTCTTATCTTGAGATTTCGCCTAATTATGGTCTTATTTTTCTTAAGCACATTTGCTAACAATTAAAAAATAATATTTACCAAAACAAAATCGCACCTCCCCCCAAAAAATTCTATAAATAAAATGGTGGGTATAGTGCGTGATTATACACAGTATCACCACAAGGAGCGCTATACTACACTGGCATGTATAGCTGCTGTAGTTGTCTCTCTTTTTCTGTTTAGCCTCCGAAACCACCGTAATGTAAGGTGATTGGTAACAACCACCTAAGGTGTTGGTTGTGGTAACTAGCAATGTAAGGTGTTAATTAATGTTATGTAAAAACGTAAGGTATTACTTCCGAGGATGAATGAAGATGATATATATGAGTGTAAATGAAGTGTAGATTCGTAAAGTCTCTCTGGTCGACCATTCCTGAGATGTGTGGTTAATTGAAGCCTAACCGTTAATTGAAACACTTGCTTCCAAGATCTAGTATTCAAATCCGTATAAAAGTAACTGCTTTACTAGGATTTGAACCTTAAACTCTCGACTTCGAAGTGAGCTGATTTCAGACTACTAGTTCATCACTAGACCAATCCGTTGAGTGCTGTAGTCATGTGGTATGTTGTAATGTCATAGTTGAGCGGTAGAATTAAATAAAAGGAATAATATTTTTTTTTTAAGTATTTAAAGTGGCCTTTGGTATCGCCACCTGCGCGAATGAAATACGGTGTGCGTGCGCGCTTTATAATAATATTATATTTAAATAAAATGATAAATATTTTAAATTAAGTTGTGTGTAAGCTGAGTATCAGAAAAAATTCGCGTTACGGGAAAGTCTGAAAACTGTTGTCAGTTTTTTTTATAAAGATTGTGGGTAATGCGATTCACAGTTCCCAAGGAATTGAAAAAATATAAATGCATGATGATACTGCTCCAATATCTATCTATACATTTAAACTACAAACATCTCTAACAATTCCTGTTGCATTTGATTAAGATTTGAGTCGCTCCATTACCGTGAGTGGTATGTGTTATTATCAGATTAATATCATTATGTTTGAAATTTAAGTTATATTATGTCCAAATTATATGTTTAAAAAAAAAATTTGATTTCGCTTCCCATCGGATTTCAAAATCATTGTGAAAATTAACAAAAGTCGATCAAAGTAATAATCTGTAATACTTCTAGATGTGGGTGACGACCAGCTTTCAATTTTCAAAATTTGAGAATACGATTTACTTTATTTGTTTGCATTGTGAAATTCAGCAGTTGTATTTTATTTAAAATTTTGTAGGCCTTTAACAGTTTTTTTAAAAGTTGTTTTTATTCATAAATCGTGTAACATATTTAATTAAAATCGGTGTATTAAATCTAAACTTAAAAAAATACTCTCCCAAAAAATGATTATTCTTGCTTTTGTAGTTCGGAAAAAAAAAATTTTGGCTTTATAAATCAAAAGAAAGGAATTTTAAAACTTTTCTTTTTATATACATATATTTTTGTTATTACAGTGGACACTAACAAGCATTTTAACTTATATTTGCGTATTAATTGCAGTTGCAGTAAAATATAATTTGATTTTATGTGAAGCTAATTTATTTTATTTAATCGTTCCTTTTTATTTCAGGTACATTTTTAAATATACATTTCATAGAAAGGTCATTGGCATCATTGCCTCTTACCCCATAGTAACAGATAAGCAGATAAGTTAACATTCTTGTTAACCTCGTTACTTTACTGTTTCCCCACACATGTAAGCAGCTCTTATCGGACCCGACTAACCCCTTGTAATAAAAAAAAGTAAACAGACAAGGTTTAGAAATAAGGAAACTAGAGATATTTTTTTTTACTGGAATGTTGTACTTTACGTATACTTTAGCTGCATTTGTAAACATATTTACGATTTCATTCACATAATTCGGATTGATAGATGTTCATCTCATTAGATTTACCATCTAATGGCAAATGTGTGCGTTGTTTCAGTATCACTTAATAATTTTTATTGGTTCAGTGTTTTATATACACAGTAATACAATGTATTCATGTTAGTTCTTTTGGGTGCAATATTTTATACATAGAGTAGTACAATGTATTAATGTCAGCAACCCAATTAGATGATATATCCTACTTCTATTTAACTGTTCTACTTATTATTTATTCGTTGTCTTTATGATTAATAAAAACAACGTTGGTCTTTGACAGTACTGCTTGTGTATTAATAAATTAATTGAAATATTACTTTGAAAATAAATGTGACTCATATCATCGCAATATTTATTGCTTTAATTTTTAGCATAAAAATTAAATAGCTTTGTATTATTTTTTTTTCTTTAATGGATCGGATTATATTACAGTGGATATTCATGCTGCCATTTTTAGAATGTTCTAAAAATAACCATTTTCCATTCTTTTACTGTCTTCTAAGATACATGTAAATGTCCTAATGTAATTTAAAAAAAAAAAAAAATTATACAATTTATTATCCGATAGTTCATCTTCAACAACATATCAAGGGTGATCATTCAAACTCTGACAGAACAGTTTCTTGGAGCTATCCTTTGTTGATGTATCTCTTCTTTTACAAAACTCCAGAGTGCATTCGTCAGGTGTGGTGAGGTCAGGGCTTCTTGCTGGCCAAGGCAATGGAACCGGTAACAATGACACTCCGATCCAGAAAAATGTCATTAAGGCGTCTATGGGCATTGAAAGCAAAACGAGCACCAGAGCAAGACTGTTTCAAAATGACACCATCTTGCTGAAACGTAATGATATCAGCGATCTTTTTTATCGTTTATTTTAAAAACAATCTCTCTTATATGCAACATCGTAAAATAACCAACGAGATGTCAGCTGTCATTCCAGCCCAGACCACAACATGAGGCCGGATGGTGTTCGATTTTTTCAAAAATGAGGAGTATCTTTCATCCAGAAAAAACATTTCGGTTACGAGAGCTTCGATAAATCGCGCACACTTACTTGTCTGATAACGTAATGTTCTTTTTATCGTTGGCTCTCGGAAAGCGTTCAAGCAATACCGACATGCATAAACACGTATCAAGGTCATTGTTACTCAACTCATTAATAGTGGCCGGACGAAAACATATAACTTTTAAGTGCTTCCGCATATGGTCTCGCATTGTCGATCTTGGAATGCCTCTCTCTTTCTTTCTGTTTAGCCTCCGGAACCAGTTTAAGAAATTACTTCAGAGGATTAATGAGGATGATAGGTATAAATATGGGATGAAGTGTAATCATGTACAGACTAAGGTCGACCACTCCTGAGAAGTGTGGTTAATTGAAAGCCAACACCCCGGTATCCACTATTCAGATCAGAATAAAAATAACTGCCTTTACTAGGATTTGAATCTAAGAACTCACGACTTCGAAATCAGCTGATTTGCGATGACGAGTTCAACCACTAGACAATACGGTGGGTTGACTAAGGTAATTCCATCACGAATGAACACACTGGATGATCCCCACCACGGCTTATCCTCCTCAATTTTCCAGCAGCAGTGAGCAATATCAGCGGTGAGAATTGGCATCAATAGAGGTTGATTAAAGCGTATTTCAGAGTAAAGGAACTTCGCATCAACATGGTGCTCCGTAATGTAGCACAAATTTATTATTCGTATTACTTGTTACTTCATTTAATCGAAAGCACGAGTGGACTAATCAGGACAAAAGTTATTCATACAGATAGAAATAAAATTAACTTAAAAACTCAACTACGGAAAAACTTAGAAAAAAGCAGTATTGTTAATTTACTATTATATTGTATTTCCGTAGCCCAAAAATATGTATACATTTCACAAGCACTAATATTTTAAACTTAAACTACTTGTTTTTTCTTCAGTTACGTACCACCCATTGCCTGCCATTAATAAGACGGTCGAAGGAGGCATTTCTTTTTTCTTCTTAATTAATTTCAAGCTACTGTTTCTTTTATAAGTTTTTAGTTAAATAAGTGTTCATATTTATACAATTTCACGTCTACTGTTCCTCAGTATTAAATTATTTATATTGTTTTAATGATTATTTGTAAAAGGTGATTTTTAACTTGCTTAATTTTATTACGAACCCCAGTAAATAAATTTTCTTTTGAAATCCTTTTTTTAATACTTTTTTAAAATTACTATGAGTTTTGAACTATTTCGGGTGCGTGAAATTTTCATGTACATATTGCCACTTGAGTGATTTAGACGAACCGTTTGAACCTTTTTCATGAGAACCTGTGATGACATTCTGAAGTTAGACGGACACGAAGAAATATTATAAAAATCACATTTTCATACAATAATACTACATTTACTGTGGAATAGCAATTTAGCGAAACCCTCCACTGATTGGTGGAGGAACACAGATTGCAGATAGATCTTTTTTTATATATATATATATATGTATATATATATATATATATTCCGCTTAATGATTGTATGAAGAAGAAATTTTTTTAGAATATATTAGAAAGAAAACAATCGAGTTAGATTAATATAGGCTCCAAAAACAAGTATTTAAAATCAGAAGTGATATAATAAAACGAAAATGCAAAGAATTACTTTTAAAAGAAAATAATCTATTGTTAACACATAGTTATAAACCGACAGCATTGAATATATTGAATATGCTCTGGAATATGTTTATGTATTCATGTTTGTATATTTTATGAGTATATTTATATATTCATAAATAAATATTGAATATGAAATAATACCTGATTAAGAATTATCGATATGTATAATATTTAGAAACTAGATGTCCTTTCATATCACATTGAAAATTAATCGTCAAAGCAGGTTTTAAAAATATATTCCAGCATCCTAATGTACTACAATTCAAAACTGCCTCCAAATGTTAGATGCAACATTTGAGCTATGTGTTGTACGTTAATACAAAAATTAATCGAAGATAGTTTGAATTGAAGAGGAGGGACGATGATGAACCAATAAACTGCTCAAAGATTAATGTGTACATTTAAAATAAAAATAAAAAAAACTAGTGGTTCAGGATATCTTTTTATATTAATCTTTGATCTTTGTGTAACCATTACAAAAATTCGGAGTTCTGTTTTATCCGTGGTTCTTTATGATAATTTTTATATATTACGAAATAAGTTTCAGATTATTTCGTAATGGTTTCTTTAAAAGATTATCTTTCTATTGTATGTAATCTTATTTGACTATAAAAATATTTATATCTGTATTTTTTTCTGTGTTTCAGGTTGGTGTTCTTTTGCTTAAAAACACTTCGAATATATATAAATATATATTTTTTCTTTCTTTAACGACAACCGTATGGTATGTTTATAATTTATGTAGTTGTATTTTTATACCTTAATTAGCCACATATATATCTTAGGATATAAATTATTTTCTTTTTAATAAAATGTTATACTCTTTATTTTTTTATATTTACTTAGTCTAGTGTAGTTTACTTTATTATGCAACATTACGAGTCTTTCGCTTACTGAATATTTTAATAATTAATCTTTCTAAAATTTCTAAAAGAATAAGTTTTTTGTTGCACAGTTTCCTAGTTAATCTTAATTCCTAGTGGATCTTAACTTGTAAAATACGTTGTTATTATCCAGCGCTGTGTTTATAGCTTTTTTTTTTTTTTTATAAATAAAATAACGACACTATAAAATTCATAATGTGATTTTCCGGGTCCGTAGAAAACCATAGAACTAGGAGAAATTTATAATTATTAGGCCTTTTTTGGTATGTAATAATCGGAGAGATAAAAGGTAGCGAGGAATTTCGTCTCTCAACACAAGCATTCTGCTGCATTGCTTAAAAAATTTGATTGTTGTCCATAATGCTATTTGGATTGTCAAGTATTTCCGTATTTTTTATTGCATTATCTTGATGCACATTTTTTTGTGTTAATGATCTACCAAAAACTGTTGACTAATTGTGAGAAAGAATAACGTCAGCTGTTATAAATATAAACCCACCGGTCTTGTCCTGTGGTTAACACGTCGTTGGAAAACAGCTGTTTTCGAAGTTGAGAGTTCTAAGGTTCAAATCCTAGTAAAGATAGTTTACTTTTATAGGATTTGAATACTAGGTCGTGGATATCGGTGTTCTTTGATGGTATGGTTTCAGTTAACTACTCATCTCAGGAATGGGCGATTTTTTTTTTTTTTTTAAACGACGATGAAGGAATGCACGGACGCACGCACGCCCTGCAGGGTCTTTAGGGCTCGAAGCCAGGACGCTAGCCGTCCTGACCTAACATACAGCTAAGTGGGCACTGGACATGATGCCGTACCGT
>JAAAKQ030251756.1:0-28036 GCA_010016005.3 Zanna intricata | reverse complement strand
AGCTTTGTATTAAATTATGATACGTTATCTACTTTAAAATCAATAATCTTTTTCTTTTTTTTTTTTTTTTTTTTTTTTTTTTTTTTTTTTTTTTTTTTTTTTTTTTTTTTTTTTTTTTTTCATGCAAAACTGTGTACAAATAAGCGGATCTCATTGTATTGTTATTTTGTAATTTTCTCTGTTAATTTTATAAAGCATGTGTATCAGTCTAATAAAAAAAAAAAAAAAAAAAAACCATAATTCAAGTAACTATTAGAATCTTTGAACACAATCCAGTATGAATAAAAATAATATTATCATACGAGAGACTACATTGATCGTATTTTCCTACCTTTTCAATAATACTGTGCTTTAATCATTTTAATGAGGTAATCGATTAATTATTTATGATACCTTCTTTATACGGTATGTTGATAGATAATGTGGCTTTATGCATGCATGATGAGGATGATCACCTGGAAAACCACTGTTCGAAGTAGCTTAGTTTGTCCTATTCCACTGTACACAATGTACATATAAAATTAAACTACTACGTATGTATTACATTTTAAAACGAAGATATAAAGAAATTAGCGTATTGTAGTACATTTTTACCGATACTTTCAGTCTTACAACGATTTAGAACTTTGTTCAAACTAAAGAAATTATATTTATAAGAAAAAAATATTAATAATAGTAAAGAGAAAATTATAAGAGTAAAAAAAAATAAATGTGACCATGTCAATGATTATGTTAGTTGTACTATAACTTTATCCGTAAAATGTTATGATAAGAACTTATCGATTATTGCTAAAATTTGAGGATGTTAAAGTTTTTAAGTGCTAAATATTGTTGCTCATTTTACTGCGTTAGGTTGTAAAAATAATAATAAAAAAAAAATTAAACACTTTTTGGCAAATTTCAAAATTAAAATACACTAAACACGCAAAAAATCTAAGAATTTTTTTATATTCGCTCGATAGTGATTAGCTTGTAAACTACGTTTGCGAAGTATAACTTCGGTTTGTGTCCGTTTTCAAAACTAAAACGATTTTCTTTTTACAATTAAATAACTTTCTTTTCATAAATAAGAGTTAGAAAATATTCATAATAGCTAAAAATAAGGTAATGTTATTATTACAGGAGGAGGAAAGGTTATTAAAAAAAAAAAAATTGAAGTAAAATAATGGGCATTATCATATACGAGCAGCTAAAACCCTTTCTCATATTTTGTTTCATATATAAAATTGTCACAAAAAAATAAAAGCGATAACGTGCAAATAATAATAAGAAAAATAGAGTTAATTATTAAATTCAGCGGTCGCTGATGACTATTACTTTCCAAAGAAGAGATTAATTTACGGACTATTACGCAGAAAGCACTCGCATTAAAAAAGTCCGATATTTCTGAATGAATGATTTTTTTCATTACTTCCACGACTAATGGTATCGACGTGGAATAATGCATTCATTTAGTCACGCAAAAAATGCATACGAATACATTATTTACATATCGGTAGGCTATTTTTAGAAATAAGTGAGACATGTAAGGATTTGTAAACAGAAAACATGTTTTGATATTTCATAACAGATATCCGAAAAAACAACCTTAGTTCTATTTTGCTCTTTCATTCATTATTTTGTTCTTTGTATATGTCTATTTCACTACATCAATGTATATGTATTTTTATAAACTTACATACATTTATTGTAATATTTAAAGTAATATTGCAATTTTACGTAATGAATTATTTTATTATTGTTAATTACGCATTTACACAGGTGTGTGGGTGTACGTCAATATAAATAGATTATAAAAGTAAAGGATTAATAAAGTAATACTCTAATTACAAATAGTAGTGGATAATTAACTATGATAAATTAACTGACAGAAGGAGGTTTTAATAGCCAAAGTAATTACTGGGCTATAATTACGGTTTATTCATTCGTATTTAATAGTGTATTTATTTTTTCGTAAAATGGCGATTTCTATAAAGTTTGTACTGATACTACCCTAACAGTATTCCTTAAAATTATTAAAACGATATTATTAATAAATAACAATGAGTATTTAGATTGTTAAATTTATTCTCGTACTGAAATTCCTTACCATTAACTAAATATATGTTTTTGATAGTTAAAGAAACTGTTTTGAACCGGTGAATAATAACATATAATTTGAAAATTTCATTTTAAATTTTAGACCTATGCACCAGTCTGAGAATTTTGCATTATTCTATCCTAATTGCTTCTAAGAAATGATATCGACAATCTGTTCTGTATTTATTTTTTTTTAATGATTAGGCAGTTTTTCCCCAAGTGTTTTAATCCTTGTTGCTACAATATCGGATGCATGTAAGAATTTAAGTTTTGAATTTTTGGGTACGAGCACGCATTTAAGATTGGGAACATAAAAAATAGGTTTTAATTTAATATTATGACTTTTTTCGAAACTGTTATTAATATCTGTAGAAACTATTGGTTACTGTTTAGTGCGAGACGTAATTTCTCCTAAATTTACACCACTACACATGATTTTAATCAGTAAAATATCTACAACAAAAAAAAGTACCAGAAAAAACTCATAGAAAATAAAATATTAAGTATCAGATAAAATTTGATGGTCTTTTTTTACGGCAGAAAATTATAAATAAAATAAATCGATATTTATTTTTCATCTCAAAAACTTCCATACTGTTTCTTAATTAATTAGTTTTCAACGTAGTTTTAAATTTTATATTAAATAATATTTCATCACGTGAACATACCATTAAGTTCTCAGCCTGAATTAGAATCGGTCTGGAAATTTCCCACTTTTTCCCATTTTTTGTTTGGGAAAGTTTTTGGTACTCCCAAAGCACTTCCTACATTTCTACGCCAAATGCGCTGAAAAATTCATTACCCGCCCTGAAATTCCCGAGACTTCCTCTCCCAGTAAACAATGGGATAATTCTTTTTATTCTTTCACAATTGCTTGCGCCGGCGGGAACTTAGATCCAGTTTCTTTGACTCGATTATTATTATTTGACTCGATTATTATTTCGAAGATGCATCCTTGTATGTAAAATTTTCCAACGTTTCCGTAATTATTTGTAATACCATAATCTTAACTGTTAACAGCAGCTGATTTTAAAACAACTGCTGTTAACTTCATTTAAATTATAAACAATATTATAAATTTAGATATCAGAAATTGAATTTGTTAACTTCATGCGGTTTTTGTTTTGATTAAAGAAAATATAAAATATCAGTTTTTGGTTGAAAATAACAAATTTAAAAAAATTATATTTAAAGTGAAAATTATAAGGACCTATTCCATTTAAGTTATATCAGTTTCAAGACAAGATTGCGTGATGTAAGCGTTACATATTTGCAGTCGATATTTCCCGATAATTCTCTCAAATGTTATTATCGTAAAACCGAATTGTTTTTAATTTTATTTGATATCAGAATGAATAATAATCTCGGTCTCAGATTTATAAAGCTCCGTTTTCATATCATTGAATTAAGTACATTTTTCTGGAATTCATGATTTAGAGTTGAGTTACGCAACAAAATCTTAGTGTCGAGGGAGTGAAAGCGATCGAATTGCACTCTTACTATTATAGCATTTGTAATATGCTGTTGTTCTGCGGTAGGTCAATGCTGGATTTCTGCTGATGTTGTTATTGCTGTTGCTACCGTTAGAATTAATATTAGTAATACATATCGTAGTTACAGTTCCGTCTTTTGGTTTACGCAAAATAATGATCAAGGATTCTTAATTCGTTTCTTTTAAAAATTCTTAAAGTTTCTTAAAATGAAACTTGTAATATTTTATACTGAATAAAATATATATGAAATATATTTAATAAATAATATATCTTTAACATTATAAAATTCGAGATTTTCGTACAGATTCAAACTTCTTCCGCTTAAACAACTTATACATTGCGCTCTAATCAATATATAGCTCTCTTATACATTAATTCTAATAAAAAGTAAATGTAATATCTCTAAGAATGTACCCAAACAACTTTAGTTAATAATAAATATGGTTTTTATTTCCATAACGATAGAAAAATAGTTAATTTTTCGATTTTGAAAACTAAATTTATTTTCTTAATTAATTTTTTATTAATACCATACAAATTTTGAAAAGAACATAATTTAAAGTGTAAAAGCTGTAAATTTACGAAAAGCTAATAAAAAACGTACTTTCAAACATCGGCCAATTCAATTTGTCGTAATAACCTTTTAATTTAATCTGTAGTTAGAAACGAATGAATGAAAAGTCTATAACAATACAGGCAAATCAACTGACGTAGGTTCCCTGTCGAGAATAAAACTTTTAATGGTCCAATTAAAATTATATATTTACATAATACATAAAAAATAAAAGAGCTGCTGAAAAATAAAGAAAGAATCCTTTGATTTTCGTAAGACTATATATAAATCAATTTAAAAGGCCTTGTCATAAATATCTTGAGTTTTAGGGTCTAGATTGTGATAATAAAGTTATTGTAATTTTATTGTATTGTATTATATTGTATTGTAAGTGCGACGTACAATACAAACCGCTGAGTGTTATTTTCCAGAAGGTCGACCAGTCGGTGTACAGTACTTACTTCACACTTATTGCACATATTATGATCGATCAGTTATTGTGAAAAGACAAATAGTGTTGTATTATCTTATATAAGACAACAATTAATTGACTAACATTAATCAATACGTTTGTACCAAGAAATTTGTATAATTCGCCGCAGAATATTTTTTCTGGATTTTAAAAACCTACAATGTTATTAACGTAAGTAAAACTTTCTTATAATTTTATAACATTTAATTTTTTTTATAGGACTTATATATTTAACTATGCTATTGAAATTCAATTATTAAATAATTATTTAAATTGTTTTCTTTGTTTACGTTTATTTAACAAAATGCTTGTTGAAGATATTAAACAGGTACAGTAACGGAGTGTAATAAAAATATACGTAAATGTATTTTACTTTGGAACTGAAGTTTTAATGTGTTCAAGTTGGTAGTTGGATTTCGATGGTACATATCGTATATTTATTAAATATTTTCAGGAATTGTAATTTATATTGCCTTTAAATGATTTCATTAATAATCACAGTAATTATATTTTAAAAAGGTATTTAACGTCTTACAAAGCTTTTATAAACTAGAGAATGTTTTATGTAATTGGTTGATTTTAAATTTGAGAGAAAATAATTTAACGGGTTGACATGTAGACATATAAAATAAGGCTTTATTGAATATCATCTATCTATTGTAAATTCTGTAATTTTTGTAATTGTTAAATAACTTATGACTAATTCAAAATAAAAATTATTTTTGTTGCAGTTCATAATTTTTTTTTAAAGAGAAAATAACAAAATCAGTAGCATGATTGAAGGGGATGATTTTTATTTATTTTTACAAAATTTTAATAATGTGATCTTAATTGTAAATTATAGTCAATTTTAGATATTTTAAAACTACGTAATATATGAATTTTAAAATAAATAATTCAATGATTATAGATAATCAGTGGGAGAGTGTTTTTAAAATTCGAGAAATACATTTTAGTAAAAATTTTTATTTAAGTAAAATAAATTTTATTAGGTTAATATCTATTTAAGTTCATATTTTGAGTAAATATGGAGGCTACATCTTAAATGTTATTACTTCATTAAATTGAATGGCTTTTAGAACTAAAAGCTAAAAAGTAAATTGAAAAAGATAAAAAATGTCTGTCGCTTTATACAAAAGTTTTGTTATAAAGTAAAGAATATAATGGAATCGAGCCATTTTCAGATAATTTTTTATTTTATTAAATTGAGATTTATTCTACCAAAAGAAAAACTCTTCATTTTTGGCGAGTAGCATCAGATTATTTATTCATTAAAATAATCTTTAATATTTGTTAAACAAAGACGTTCAAATAGATCGTTGACGTGTGCCGATCGTTATTAATTTATTTCTCTTGTAGTAGTACAACAAAATAAATTTGTGATATAATCACCCAAATTTACTCATTCTAGTTGATTTATTATTATTAAATATATTATTTAATGTAACACTAGTTATTATTAATCTATTACTACCATTATTTTTATTAAAAATATGTTCTATGTTACTGTTTACATTTATGTTATTCGTGTTACTTTTACAATTTTATTTAGTTATTTGTGGTACTTTGTCCTTAATATTTAAGTAGCATCGACTGATAAAGTCACTAATAGATACCAACAGCAAACACTGAACTGCGCCCAGCACTCTTAACTTCAGTGTTCTTTAGGAACCGGTTCGTCGAACGTGGCTTCGGCCGCTGGAATCTTATTTCACACCTTTCGATTTTTAAGACGCTACTCCCTGAAGAAACATTTCATACAGTTCACGTTTTTACCAATAATAATTTATAAGAGTAAAATGATTATTTTCTTGACTTTCTAAGTCTTTATTTTATTTTTGCGCCCGAACGTCATTTTATTTTTAATAACTATTTTTTATTTACACTTACGTTTCATATATATATATATATATCCTATCCTATTAAAGAGCATTTATACGTCTGCGCGCGCGCGCGCGCGCGTGTGTGTGTGTGTGTGTGTGTCTTAGTTAGCACAAAATACCAATAGTCCGAGCCGGCCTCCATGGCCGAGTGGTAGCGTCTCGGCCTTTCATCCGGAGGTTCCGGGTTCGAATCCCGGTCAGACATGGCATTTTTCACACACGCTACAATTCATTCATCTCATCCTCTGAAGATATATCTTAACGGTGATTCCAGAGGTTAAACAAAAAAAAAAAAAAAAAAAAAAAAACCAATACTCCGAGTGATGCCACTCTGACAACAATAAGTAATAATTTGCAAAGATAACAGATACCGGAGTGTACCCAATCACTAGCGGAAAATCTCTATTCGTTAGTACTTGTCTCGGGGTGGTCAGGTTTATTTACTTGTTATATTATTATACATTTTTTATTTGTACTTATTATTGTTTATACTTGTAATATATATTAATAGTATTTTTTTTTTATTTATGCGATTGTTTTTTTTTTTTTTTTCATAAAATAATGAACTATAACCAAAACGTAATTACTCAAATTAACCAGGATACAACTGGAAAACTATTTCTTCTGACCATCCTTTATCATCCTTTCCTGATTTCATTTAATTTTCATATTAATTATTTATCGAATATTCATTTTAATTTTAAAAAAAAGGAGCTGCTAAAAATTTTTTTATTATTAATACTGATTGATGTTTCCATTCACCTTATAAATTCATGTTCTCTATTATATTTAATATTGAATTTTTATTAATTTTAACACTTTAATTTACATTTTTTTTAATTTTACATTTTTATAGTACTATTTAGAGCCCATAACAATGTACTCTGAATTATGTGTAATTTTTCCTTTAAGGGAATTCTTATTCTAACACCGTTAAATGTCATCGTGAACCCAGAAGAAGCAGTAGCTTAAAAGATGACCAATAACCAAAAATCAATGATACAAACTGTCCACACTGAGCAATAAGAAATAATCAATTTTTGACACCTATTAATCCCATTCCAAGACGCTACAACCCGCCAGGACAACTCACCCAGTGAGCCTAGCTGCGGAGGGCATGACTCAGGGAGAAGCTAGTATATAAATAAATAAAGTAAAAGTTGTTTTCTCAGTCACAGAATTTATCAGACTTTATAATAAATAAAGACAAAAACAAATAAAACTAAAAAAGAAATACAAGGATAAAAATAATCGATAATAGATATATCATTAATACTAAAAATATAAATTAAATAAAAAATTCTCAAAAGAATATAAAAGATGAATAATAATAATATATATCAATAATGAATGAAAAAACTCTTTTCAGTAAAAATCTCCAAAAATAAACGTAGATAACAGCATAACTATTAAAATTTAAGAATCATGAATCAAGGAAATAGAGGAATAAGCACGAATTATCCATGTAACAGAGAGAGATTTAAAGACATAGTGTTTTAAAGTCTATAAATGAGTCATTGCAAATATGAAGATCAATATAATAACAATTGTACCATCTTAGATTCCGTTTAGTCTCTTTAATCCTTGTTTATTTGCGTTAAATGCCTTGTAGTAGGTTCACGGTATAAAAAATAAAGATTACCGTTCTACTGGTACCGTAGAAATACAAAAACAGATTTTCGATGCGAGAGATACAACGAATCTAATGAATTATTAAGAACAAAGAACAAATACCCAAATTATTACATCACGGCCTATTCCTTAAAAAAAGGCTATTGAATAAAACTTTTAAATCAACGGTTAGAAAACCTTCTGTTAATAGGGTTTTTTTTTTAATTTTCTTCTGGATTCTTTCGAGCTAATTTACTAAACTATAACAATAAAGATTCCAAATGAATATATTATTCATAAAATTTGTAAGGGAAACAAATTTATATATTTATCGATTTTCCTTTCACTAGTTTAGAAGAAAATTAATTACGCGTATTGAAATGCTGCATAAAAATATTACTTTTATTTGGATATACGCATCGAAAATGATGACCTTTATTTATTTTTTATTTCATTACCACAGGCAACAGCAATTCCTCTGCGATTGTGTACTTTCACTTACAGTTTTATTTTACCAGTATAATTATGACTGTATTTCATACATATAAAAAATAAACAATTATTATTACTTCCGCAGAATCGTAATAAATATACACTTTGCCTTGAAGAGTACCCGAGCCTGAGCAGATATCTTTATTTTATTGTCAGGACGAATCATAAAGAAAAAATATATAAATAAATTATTGTTCGTACTCTTAACATTTCTTCACAGTATGTACTCGTATATTCATGTTATTCATTTGAAGCACTAGTGAAGTTTTCTTATATACAGATTTCTCATTTCTTAGAATATGATTTAAAAATATGTTGGGGAAGAAAACATTGTAATTTAGTAAAAGTATCCTCAAGTTGTGCGAAAGTTTTTACAAGTTCAAAAGTTAACACTGATTTTACCGCAGTTACCCTTAAAAATAAAAAAAATTAACAAATTTATATTTACTAATATTTCAATAATTTCCCGAACAGATTTTTATAAATATACAAAATAATATTTTCAACACATTACAGAGTTTGTAGGGGAATAGAATAACGTAAAAAATAAAACCGGTTTTTTTTTTATATTACACAATTTTAATTTTAAGACTATGTGTTACTTTTTCCATTTATTAGAAAAATAGAACTCGTACTATTTGTACCTGATTTTATAAAACATAAAAGAACTACATATTGCTGTGTCTACGTAATTATGTAAATATTGTTGTTAAACGCAGACATATACCTATGTCTGCGTTATGCTGAAATTAATTTTTTTTGGAATGGGTTCTTTTACTTGCTTACCATTTAAACCAATAGCTCTAAAAGAGTTATCTTTATTAATCATGTAGAAAGCCTGCGATTAAATAAATTGGTTAAAGAGGTATACATTAACATTAAAAACTATTTGACATGGCATGTTTTATTTGAGAGGGGAGTAGGGTATATAATAAAATAGTAATCGCCTAGCTCACGTGAATTGTTTGTTTACTGTCGAATGTTTTCATCTTATATCGGTGGAAATGTTTTTTTTTGGAGTATGAGAATAAAACCCACCGGGTTTGTCTGGTGGTAAAACTCGTCATCGCAGATCAGCTGATTTCAAAGTCTCGAGAGTTCTAAGATTCAAATCCTAGTAAAGGCTAGTAAAGTTACTTTTATACGGATTTTAATACTAGATCGTGGGAAACCGGAGTTCTTCATCGGTTGGATTTCAATTAACCACACACATCTCAGGAATGGTCGAGGTGAGACTCTACAAGACTACACTTTATGTACATTCATACATATCATCCTCATTCATCCTCTGAAGTAATACCATACGGTGGTCCCGTAGGCTAAACAGAAAAAAAATAAGAAGACTGTGGAAGTTGAATGAAACTAATCGATGGCAAATAAAGAATTCGTGTGAATTGAGTTTTATTAATTTATTATTTACAAATGCGCATAGAGTTCAAACGATAAGAAAGAAAGACGAAGAAATAATGATGAAGTGAAAGAAAAACCGCATATTTTATAACCTATACAGCCTGAAAATTACTTTTCGAACAGAATACTACTGACATTTGAGAATTTATACTAGCAAAAATTTCGAAAATAATATAAAATAGAGATTTACTTTATTAAAAAAAAAAATAACAATTTTAGGAGAAAAGTACATCATATTTCATTTGAATGTTGTTCTCTACTTTATCTTAACTATTATTATTAGCTGTTACTCAAAACCTAGGTAATACTGACAATGTGTAGTAGTTAGATGGCCAACTATTGTTTTAATATCAGAACTGTAACTGTTATACAGTGTTGATGTGTTAGCTGCACAAAAGAACGCCTTACAGAAATGACATATTGCTACCGTGCACTGAAAACCTACAACTAATCGGTTAAAGACCGATAATCATCTTATATTAAAGAATCAATTTGTAAAGAGGAAATTATCGGATAAACACAACAGAAAAAGATAAAAGAAATACTCATAATTTTGACGTATTTTATCATTAAATGTTTTTGACATATTTTATACATAATTTTATCATATTTTTTACTATTTTAAACTTTACCCGATCGTTATATTCCTTTTTACCGGAATAATTTTCATGCAATTTTTATTCTTGAAATGATTTTATGAAAATTTATATGACGAACTTTTATACTTGACATATTTTATATACAGTAAAGGTAATTTTGTGACGAGATAGATATATTTATAAATTTATTATAAAACTGCTTTCGTCACTGAAGTTTGTAGGATGTGACACCTGTCAGATTTATTGATAACTTGTTTACTGTTTACACACTAATATGTTTTTAATTACTGTAAATAATTACGTAAATTTTATTTTTATTAACTTTAGAAAATTTTTACATTTTCGTAATTCACGATCCGAAAGCAATTTATGAATCGCTTTGTTTGAATTTGAATTTAAAAAATTAAAACTATAATTTTTTTTGTAATTTATAATTAAATTTTGTAAGATAAATATTTTCCTCTTTTTATTTTCAAATAATATTTATTTATCTTCTTTTAGTTACAGATTCTAGGTATTAATCTACGAAATTACTGACGTGTTTTGTGACTCAGCCGGCTTTTTAAATAAAATTATTATTCACGTCCTGTTATTTAATGAATTATACATTTTTCATATATTTATTCATTTTCCGTTTTTTATTTTAACTTTATTAATGCTTAAAGGTATAAAAATCAAAAGTATATTACGAAATATTTTTAATATTTACAAAAGATGTAGATTATATTTATAAAGTTTAGCGTTGCCTCTTTTTGCAGATTTTTATGAATTATGAGTAGTTTTTATAATATTGTTTCAATAGTAACATAAATTAACTTTTTTTTTTAATACAACCTTAATGAACTTTTTTTTTAAATAAAATAATAAATTTTTACTTATTTAATTCTTTATTCTAAAAAGAATAAAAATAATTTTAAATATAGTCTATTCACTACCTTGACATTGAATTGTTTCAGTTACTTCTCATAGCATATTGGAGTAAAGTCAGATGGACAATTGAATCAGATTACAAATTGTTTCTGTTCGGAATGAATGTATTTCATGATTTTTTTTCTTTGTGGAAAAACCCCTCTAGCAATCCAGTAAGTTTATTCTAGCTGTTTTAGGAAACGATTTTTAAACAAAAAATTGCATAGTTTACATAGATGATTTCATGAAATTTTGCTGTTGTGTTTTTTGATTTATATGCTGCAAAAAATACAGGCTTGGATCATTCTAATATCAAGAATATTTTCTATGGATAATCTTAAGGGTATCTATTAGGAAAACTTGATATCAAAAAAAATAATGAAACTTATTCCAGCAATCCGTAGAATTTCTTTGTCGATAGTAGTCTTTTTACGTTGTTTTTCTGTGTAACAGATTATATTTAAGATTAAGATTTGTCTCGTTATTAAATTTTCAAATTTATCTCAAAATTCAGCTGGAACTTTTGAAACCGTATTCAGTTTAATACATTAATAAGAAAGGTTTCTGATAAATTAAAAAAATAAAAATAAAATAAAATTTAAAAACCGCAAAAAAGTCTTAATTCCGATTTAAAATTTTCTTTTTTTGAAGACGGAACCATATTTAATTGTAAAAGCTCAACATTTAAAGCAGAATTAATAAATATAATAAATAATAATATATTATATATATATATATATAATAAATATTTTTATTTTTAATTTTTAATGCTTATTTTTTTAATCATAGAGGAATTGTAGACTACGTTGCAGTAGCTTCACGAGTAATTTACTCCTTCACTGAAAAATTTTAATGATTTATTGGCTGTTAAATTAACATTTATCTATTTTGATAAAATTCTTAAGAAACAGTCGTGTTAACAACATTAGTGTTGTTCAAGCAAATATGTACTTAGTTATAATACAGTTTTTATAAATGTAAATACAGATTGCTAAAAATTACGAACAGAGTGAAATAAATTTTTAGCGAATTTTAGGGGTTAACAAAAAATAAACAAAACATTGTAGCGCGCGTTGATATTTTTTTAAAACATGGATACCAAATTCAGTCGATGCATGCTATTGAAGATGATGATAAACAGCGCCGTTGCAATTTTTTGACTGCTTCTGGAGCGATCGGATCAGTCTTCTCGCTGAGCAAAAGGTTATTAGGGCTAGTTATCTAAACATATTACAGGGAGTTTCTAGTACCACAGATTGAAAACCGGCAACCCAACGTTTACTTCCAACAAGATGGCGCACCACCACACTGGGGTTTATAAGTTGAGGACGACCTACATGTACAACTTCCTGAACGTTGGATTGTCCATTATGAACCCATTCCCTGGCCGTCTCGATATTCTGGCGTTGCTTCACTCGACTTCTTCTTCAGGAGTTCAAAACAGGAAGTACGCAACGAAGATTTTCAACATCAGTGAGAAAGAAAAAAATCTAAGATGTAATTAATGAAATAATTCCAGATATTCTTCGTAACATGTGGCGTGAAATTCAATATAGTCCAAACATTTACGCGCCGCAAAAGTTTCTTACATGGAAGACGTTTGAAGTTAATAAGTATTGTGAACAAAACTGTTTGAAATGCCATGTTAAACAATAAAACATACATGTAAGTACATTGCTTTGTTTTTTTGTTTTTTTTTGTTATTAACGCCTAAAATTCGCAGAATAATTTATGTTCACTCTACATATACAAAATAAGAATTTATCCATACGAATTACTTCCCAATTATCTATTAATGATTCTAAGATGTCTATTTTGGTACAAAATAGAATAATCCAGTTTATGAATATTCACTTTTAGGATACTATATCTTTTTTATACCTTACTGTCCTAGAAAGTATCAACAATAAGTGTGCTTGGCTGTTAACAAAAAAAAAAAAAAAAGAAGAAAAATCGATAACTGGATTCTAAAATTATTGCTAACTAATCTTCATTATATAACAATTTATTTAAGAAACTCTACCAAAATGAAATAGGTATAACGATTCTTACGTAGTTTTTTAGCAGTTAAAAAATTAAATAACTGTATTTTGTTGTTGTTTAAGACAAACAAATCATTGTGCCATTTATGCTTTACCGACGAAAAATTAAAATTTTTGTAATTTTTTATTCTTTTCTAATTATTTTTTCTTTTCTAAAAGACATTGACACAGATGGAAATATAAAATAAGGTATCTATGTAAAACAATAGATGACAATAGACAGTTACCGACTAGCAACTGTCGTCATCTTTTGTTCATAACTTATTAGCAAGAATTCTATTTTATTCTGTTTCTAGAAGTGTATGTTTTTCTGCCGCCTGCCATATGGTAAATGTATCCTTTTGTTATAAGTGACAAAGCTTTATTTAATAACTTTATATTTACCTATACAATACGCTAAACCTTTTGTCGGGTCTATAAATGAAAATTGCGCTTTATATTTCCATTTCTAATAATTCATAAATAATTTTTAATTAAAAAACAGGGTCATTTTTTCATGATTAGTTTTATCCAAAATACTTATAAGAAAAAATACATCTTAATTGTATAACGTGTAAATATTAGCCGAGCCAAGAAGAACATATAACATACAAGAAGAACCGCAGGTGATTTTAAAAAAAAAATAAATAAGAGCTATTTTTGTAGACCTGTGAAGTTTTTCGGAAGTAAGTAAACCTGATGAATCAATCTAGTGATCGATCTGAGTTTCTCAGGTGTACAAATACCTAATTTTATTCTGATAATCGACCTATCTATCTAGTCGCTTTATATATATATTTGCCAAAATTAAAGCTTAATTGACCTCTGCAAAACAGCAGTTAACAATTAATAGTGGTTTTGTATTATAATACAATAATTTTTTTACGTACATAGTTTTATTTCATTGCTGGAACTTTTTTTTTAAATTAAAAAAGGATTTAAGCAACATACCTTTTTATATTTTTCAAACTTTTTCCGTCTATTAGAAATACGCAAAAAATTTTAAAATATATAAAATTTATTGGCAATCTTGTAACTAAATTTTTTTAAATAATTTTCCTAGCCAAATCGGTGGGTATTTCGAACAACAGTTTTCCACATTGGCTACTTCCAGCCTATAAATAAATGGCAATTCATATTGATTACGCGATCGTTAGGATAATTTACCTCTCCGCAGCAGTTAATTAAGTTAGGATAAAATATAAGTTTATCTGAGTCTTTATGACTGCTTCTTTAATTTTGATTGAAATAATTATTACTTAAAATTGTCTGTAACGGGAAACTTATTTAACCGAAAAAGTTCAAATCAAGTGAAAAAAGGTAAAATATTGGTAATTTTTCAGTTATTAAAAAATATTTTTTATACCATATTTTTTTAACGTTTAATACTTGCGTGAAATCGAGTGTGATAAAAAAGAAAACAGAGAGAAAGATAAAAAAGAAACTCGGTGGTTTTTCTTATACTTACAATGGGTGGTGTTAAGAGATCTTACGAACCGCAACGATAGTTTCCAAAAAGGAAACTATGGAAGGGTGGATGGCTCTACGTAGTGAGTTGCAGATGATATCCTCTGGGCACCTGGGTGAACCTAGTTGTATGAAGTCCTAGCTCCAGTACATGCGTGTTCTGCTTGAGTGGTCTGTTATATCGCCGGGTACTTTGGGAACCGTATGGTAGTACAATCAATAATCCTTTGGAGGTTGTTGATCCACTTGAAAAAAACCAACAAACCAGAGAGTTTGAAAAGACTTCTACTGCTGTTGTCAACGGAAGATGTGTTAGGAGATAAGGAAACAAGAAATGTAACATAGAGTACGGTTTTCTAGAGTACGGTTTATTATTTTGAAATACAACGAGGAAGGTAAATTCTTTTGTAAGGCTTCTCTGTTCCTATTACATAAGTGCATTGTAATGACTTATGGCTTTCCGAAATTTATTAAAAAGCACAGAAGTGGCGTTCTGCTGATTGAGATAATTGATGATGAACAGAGTCGGAAGGCTCCTACTTCTTAGGTAAATAGGGAAGGACGAAATGACAATGGTGCCACACAGTACACTAAATTTCGGCAAGGGAGTGATTTTTTGCCATGACTTGGCTGGTATTGACTTAGCAGAATTATCACCGCAGTCAGTCACTTCTGTGCAGAGGAGGAAAATTAATGAGGAGGAAGAAGAATGACGTTAATGTGCCAACATGCTCACTTATTCTAACTTTTCCTACTCCGACTGTCCCTGAGCGAATAAAAATTTTCTACGACTCTGTCTGTGTGCGAACAAATTGGTAGAAACTTTATCAAACTAAGTAAAGTCCCTCACAGCTGCTATTGCAGCATTGAATACTGGCAAAGAGTAACTTCTGCTAGAAAAACTGATAATGGGTTACCCAAAACCATCGTTTTGATTGTTAATTTTATTTTTATATAACTGTTATGTAGTTTATATCTCCGTTATACTCTTTTTAGCGTGTAAAATGCCATGCCTGACCGGGATTCAACCCTATATCTCCGGATGAAAGGCAGAGACGCTACCATTCGCGCCACATCTCCATTATACTTAGTGATAACGTTGAACTGGTTTCTTTATAAACAATTAGTTTGTTTAAAAGCGTTGAAAAACATTGCATCCGGGCTCTGATAACGAAGCTAAGATAAATATTGAGTTAATTAATCTAATCGATAGAATTGTAATGCAGCTAATAAAATTTTGATATCAGTTTCTAAAAAATAATAACGTTTTCTACCAATTATAATCTAATTAATATTTCTGATAATGTAATCATTTTTTTTCTTATCTATTACTTTGGCAAATATAAATAAAAGTGTCCTCAAAAATTTACTCATTTTTTTTTTTTTTAAGTAAATTTTACACCCTGAGGTAGTTCGAAAATATTAATTTTCTGCTTAGTGTATTGATTTCATTTCATTTATTCCATATTTACATTAAATGTGCCGTATCAAATGCTTTTTATATTAGTTAAGCATTAGTTGTTAGTATTTAATTAATATTACAACTAAAGTTTACTAACTTATTATTAGCAGTTAAAAAAAATAACTTATAAAAAATTTTAATCTTCTTTGACAACTTTTAATTAAACTAATTTTTTGTCAATTTATTGACATATTATTCCAGGTGTAAAATAAAAACGAATGGTAATTTATGATTCATTTTATGGTAATATTTTTATATAATTTCATAAATTATTTGTTTACCATTTATATATATATATATATGAATTTGAAATTAATTTTTTTTTTTCTTTCAGGTGAGTGTTTGATCAACATCATTTACTTATAGGTCAGAAAGAGGTAACTATAATTATGTATGTTATTAATTTATTGGACTATACATAATGACACAAGTTTTAGGATGTAAAACCTCCGCCCTTTAGCCATTACCAGTTGAATGAAAGTTTTATCTCGTGTTTTACAGCCTTTGTGTATTCAATAGTATTCTATTTATGTATTCAATACGTAAATTCACATTTTAGAATTTATTTTCTCTTTTAAATAGCTTTATTTTGTTCTTAACCGTTCTGTATGTTTTTATCCGTAACACGATTAACTTTTTTTTGTGTCCGAATAATGGAATTTCCTCATGTTGTTGATTAATTAATTTAATCTGTTTCCTAATTCAATCACGAAAGCGTCTTCTATCAGTTACGTGAATAAAAAGCGTTTCGGAATAAAAAAAAAAAAAAAGAAGTATTTAATTTATACAGGTATATTCACTTAACATAAAGCTTTGTTTAATTAATTTATGACGGAAAAAACACTTTCCTTGACATTATTTTACTTCTTTTTTATTAATTAAGAGCTAAAACAATCAATCCGACATGTAAAATTAAAATCCTGACTCTTTCTTACGTTATAAGTAATTAATTATTTGTTAACAAAAATTGTTTGAATAGAAAGGTAAAAAATATTAATGAGATTGTAACTTAGGTATGTTCATTAGATATTTGTAATCCGTATGAAAATCTTTTTACATCAATAAAAACTAATTATCCATTGTTATCTGTTATTTACAGAGAAATGTGTCATAAATTGTTAAATTTTTGTTTCCACGTGAAATTAGTTTTTATTGCTTTTACAAGCTATGTATTACAATGTTTCTTATCGATTCTGAATAATTAAACTGTTTTAATATTAAAATATTTTCATTTTAACTAAACTTTGCCAAAACTCCTTAGTAATTACAGAATGAACTTTTAAAAAGCAATTGTAATTATTTCCAATCGTTTTCATTAACGTAACAACAGTTTTTAATAAAAACGGTAGGAGCTGTCGTCAAAATTTGACGAATCCATGAACTGTATAATATTAATTTTGTTTTATAACACCACTTTAATTAAAATAATTTTTTTTAAATTAATAGATGTTTTTTGTAGCGTTGTATAATTTTGATAAATCTTTTACTTGAATTATTAAACTATTAATTTTTATCTAAAAATATTAATCAACTATTCGTAATATAATATAATATGAATAACACTAAAAACTTTACGATGTGTTCTATTAATAAAAATCTAAAAATATATTTTTTTTTTTATATTCGATCAACTTTTACAATTGAAGAAAATTACTAGTCTATAGTTTTATTGTAAATTGATAATAATCATCTTAGTAGTTACGTAAGATTCAGTGAGAACCGAGTTAGATATTAATTACTTCCTTTACAACAATAATAATGCAATTAATTTATAGCCTCACAAATGAGCTGCTTCGATCCCATCTCTTTGTGATCCCCATTGGCTTTTTTATGCAATTCTTGTAAATAATTCCTTTACAGAAACTGTTTTTCTAAACCTTCATTTTATTTCTTATCGTCTAATTTTCTGCCAAATAGAGAAAACTGTAAATTTTTTAATGTTTTATATTCTATAATCTAGTATTATTTTCTTTATTTATTTTTCCTACAGTGCTGTTCATAGCCGAGTCTGAAGTATTTTGTATTATTTCATATTCTTTTCTATTTAATTAAATCTACCTTTATTTCATAAAATATATTTTTAACTCTTCGACGCATAAAATGGGATAATTAAAATTTATTATTCTTTTTTTTTCATCAACTTTTTACCTGTAATCTTGTTTTTTAACAGATTGTTATCTAGTAAAATGTTCTTGCCGACGTTTTTTTTTTTTTTTTTTTATACACAAATAGCTTTAAATAAAGTAGACAGTTGGGTAACAACTGTCTGCTTTGCATAGTCTACTGTGCATAGTCTGTCTCTGTGCATAGTCTACCTTGGATAGAAATCTCTAACGGGTGTTAGTGATTTCTATGCACACAGTTTTATTTTACGCAAAATAAAACAAAATCGCATTGAAAATAACAACTTAAATTTTATACTAACTGCCATTAGCGATCTAGATAACGTTTTAGATAATGGGCTTGGTCAAAAAAGCTTATTTTCAAAAAAATATTTTGCAATTTAATGAATTTAAAACCTACGTTACCATCATTCTCGAAGAACTAAAATAACAAAAACGAAGACCCTAACGTATTTCAACATTTTTATATTTACCAGGCCTACATTATTTTTAAAAACGTCATGAACAGTATTTTTAGGTGATTAAATTAAACTATGTTAAAGGCCGAGACACTATCACTCGCGCCACAAAGGCCAGCAAAGTAGCAAAATTCGCTTAATAATTTTAAATTGCTTCCATGCTTACAGTCTACTGAAAACTGAAGGCGATTATTATCAGAAAATAATTTATATGTTTAGATTACACAGGTTTTTACTATTTGATATCTAATTTGAAATAATAATGATACAAAACGATTTTTCATAATAACGAAAGAAAGATAATATTTGCGATTTGACGTTAACATAATCTTCCTCATTTCATTAGTCGACGGATTTCCTCTTATTGTTGAGTTAAAACAATTCTGCATTAATAAATAAAAGTGGCGGCAGGAGTTACAGTGCCTGTTAAAAACTATTCTTAATTAAGTAAAGATAGAATTCCGAATTTTTAATTGTTATCCTCCGGATAGCTTTACGTAAGATTTAAAGTACCTTTTATAACCACCTTCGCTGTAAAAGAGTAAGAGTCTTATAATAGACCTCCTTTTAAAAAAAATTCGTTACAAATTTCCTATAAGGGTTAAAGCAAAAGACGTGAAAAATAAAAATGAAAGAACGAGAGATAAAATAATTCGTTGATTACTAACAAATATTTTAAACTCAATGTTATTTTAATATCATAATTTTAATCTAATGTTAAAATGTCAGAGTTATAAAAACAATTACAGTTAATTAAATTTACTGATTACGTAAATTAAAGTAATTTTTAGTTTAATTAACTGTCAAGTTAATGAAAGCGGGTATAAAAATCGAGTATGTAGCAGATTTTTCAACATTCTATCTGTCGTTATTTTCGAGAAAGATGATTGGGCTTTTAGCAGTTGTAAAAACACATAAATTTTCATGTACAAACATACATGATCTTAAAATAAAGCTTGACTTAGACCAAATTTTTTTTTAGTATTGGGTGTAATATATAGTATCAAGTATGATACATTTTACTTAGCTATATTATAGAAAAGGTTGAGTGAAAATCTACGCTATTATATATAACAGTAACGGGAAGTTACTTCGAAAATAAAAAATCTTACATAAGATGTGTACAGTACCCTTCTACAATCACTACTAGAAAATATAAGATTTTCTTGTACTAACCGCGTTATTGCCTTACGTAATTACTAAACATTCTAAATTCTTCATCATGTCATCATACTGATTAAATAAAATTAACCCTACCCTATAGTGTAAAAGGAGAATCAAAAATTATTAAATCAAGCTCGAAATTTTTTTTTCATACTGAATTAATTTTTCATTTTAGAATAAGCGTTGCCTGTGAACAGTTTCCAATACAATTCGATTGTTGAACACATATTCTTAAAAGAGCAGATCTCAATGAATTTTTTGTTGATTACCTTTGATTTTATTATTTTAATCGAATAATCATTTCCAAAAAATAATTACTTTAAGATTTAACACAGGCCCATTTAGGTATTTGAAATGGTAATGATATTTCATATTTATTATTAAACACATTTAACTAACACTGTTTATGCTTTCAGATCAGATCTTGAAAAAGTTTTTTTACTCACCTTTCATTATTCAGTGACCAAGTACAGATCACCGATAATTAGTGTGATGGAGGGTATGTTTTAGCGTATGTGTTAAAATGTACGATACTATAGCTAATTTAATAGAGCAAATTTATATACTAAGGTGTGAATATAGATACACACCTCAACAGATTATTGTGATAAGAATTTCTGTTTTTTAAATTTAAAGGCACACAGACGGGCGGGAAATATGAAAATTTATTCATTCTTATCATTATTACATAGGAATGCTTAATATCTCTTTCTTTTTCTGTTTGTCCTCTTTTTCTCTGTTATCCACCATAAGGTATTACTTCAGAGGATGAATGAATATGCATGAATGTGAATGAGGTGTAGTCTTGTAAAATCTCAGGTCGACCACTCCTAAGAAGTGTGGTTAATTAAAACGCAACCCCACCAAAGAACACCGGTATCCACGATCTAGTATTCAAATCCATATAAAAATAACTATCTTTACTAGGACTTGAACCATAGAACTTTCGACTTCGAAATCAGCTGATTTGCGATGTCGCGTTAACCAGTCCGGTGGGTTACGATCTAGTATCCAAATCCGTATAAAAGTATCAACTGCCTTTGCTAAGATTTGAATTTTAAAACTCTCGACTTCGAAATCAGCTGATTTGCGATGTCGCGTTAACCACTAGACCAACCCGGTGAGTTACGATCTAGTATCCAAATCCGTATAAAAGTATCAACTGCTAAGACTTTAAAATCGGCTGATCTGCAATGACGACTTCATCACTACATCAACTCGATGGGTTGAAGAATGCTTGCTATAAAACATTAAGCGAGCTTCTTTACTTCACACAAATTTTATCTTTGTCTTAAGTTATATTTATTGAATTGTAATGAAGTAAACAATTTCTTTTGATAATATAATAATTATTAGGCAATAAGATGAATAAATTGTATTAAATTAAAACGAACTTATTTAAAATACTTACCGATAAAATCTACTAAGGAAAAATTTTTAATTTATTTTTAATATTTAAATCAAATTTTGTTAATAAAATTTTTTATATTCCTGTTAGAATAGTTTCCACATATGGAATAACAGTTTAAAAGGAATAAATTCAATTGATTCTGGAAGAGGCAAAATAGTTATAAATTATGGATTATCTCAGCCTACTTCATTTACCTGTACTATAATATTTTCCTATACGAACGAAAAGTTGTAATTATTAATCTAAATACGCTGACACCAAAAACTAGGAAGATGCCTGTCGAAAGTTTTATTAAGAATATTCTGAGCGTGTAAGAAATATTGTTATTATTAAATATTCGTACCAGTTCCGGTCGAGAATTACATTTACCATCTTCTAAAAAATGAATAATCAGACTACACATTACGCTTGTGGAAATCGGTTTTATCTACCGAATCCTGTAACTGTTTGTAAACTTATGCCAAAACTCTGCGACCCTTCTCAAGGTTTTAAATTAGTGGGGATGAACTCTTCTTTATTCTTTAATATAATTTTTTTATATAAATCAATAAAAAGAAAGCATAAAAATACCTACACCCATAATATATTTTACTGAGAAACTTTTATAAAAAAACTGTAAAGAAAGAATACATTAATAGATTAAATGTAAATCAAACTGAATATTAATTTAAATAATTAATGAAAATCAAAAAACACGCTATTGATTAACTTCGTGTGGTTTTAAAATAAATGTATTAAATTATGATATTAGAAACGTTAAACTAAATTAAAATGACTAATAACTAGTAATCAGCAAAATATTACAACTTCAATATTGATAAAATAATATATTCCTACCGCATCCTGCAACAATATTTACATTTCCTGTTTATTTTCAAAAGAATGAGTAACAAATACATTTTTCTGTAATTGCCTTTGATTATTAGCTTTTCAAATTATTAAAATAAAATTGTTATTTTTCAATGCCTGTTGACGAAAGATAATTTAATAAATGTCTTTTGTTGTAATTTTTTAATGATTATTCAGGTTAATAAGTATAGTATATGAAGACATATTTTCTGGGTATATTTAAATACAGAACTACTTACCTGAAAATAGAAAAGAGTAGAAAATGAAGGATGATGTTTATTTCGGTGTTTTAAACTGTTTAAGACTTTTTAAAAAGAAAAAAAAATTCGATATCAGAAAAGATTTCTATATTAATTTTTTTGCTGTTTACAAATTTTTTTTTTTTTTTTTGTTAAATTCTTATTTAAAAAAATGTATAATGTTATGGTTTTGTAGTACACCACGTTTATTATCTATTTGGCAAGTTATCATGAAGAATAATAAATTCATTGCTTCCATTTCTTTGTAAGGTGTACAGTTTTAATTTAAAGCCGTTATGAAAGTACATATGGCCGAAAATTCTACATTTCATGGGGAAAAGTAAATGGAAATGATATTCAACTGTTTTAATTTAATTTTGTTTTATTCTTTTATGTTATGTCGGAGAAAGAGACCTCTTATTTTATCTACAACGATCCCGAATAAAGTAACTTTAAACTATTGTTAATTAACAAAATTAAATGTTTTTACCTAAATAAAAAATCATGCTTTATACACGATTTATTTTAATGTAAAATATAAATCACTATGATTTTTAAGGACGAATAATTAATATTCATTGACGAGCTGCTATATTGTATATTGTTTAAAACGTACGTCAGCAATTAATAATTATAATGACTGATGAAGTGTTGTCACTTCCGCAATACATCTCTATCCGTCCGTCAAATTTGGAACGGTTTGTAAATGTTAATTGAATGGTATACCATTAAATTAAATTTAAGTAACAAATCGTATTTATAATTAAAATAACTATTTTACTAATTCTTGATTTATGAGAAATGAAACATTTTTGTATTGAAATATTTGCTATTATGAAACGAAATGTTTTCTATAATCAAAACATTCCGTATGCGTAATTTAAACTGTTAAAAATCCACATACGATAGAGGAGAATCGTGAAATAACGGTGGGGTTTTTCGTACATCGGAATACTATTCCTCCCTGCTCTTACTAGTCACCTTGTGAGAAATAAAGATTATCTTACTAAGTTCACGGTATTTATATTATACACCACAAAATTGATGTTGCAAAGTATGTTTCCGTTTTATCCTCATGAGCAGTGAGAAAACTTCTTTAAATTTGTTATTTATTGGCGCCGGACGTAAAATTGAATGCTACACAACCTCAAACCTTTACAACATAAAAATTTATTTTTAAAAAATAAATTTTCCTCACCATTGTGTGTTTAAAATTCCGTGTACAACTAAATAGAGGTTATCTATACTTTTATTTTAACAGTCTATATATATATTTAACAAAAACAGTTTTTGAATGGAATAAATTTCAACTTATAAACAACTAAGACCGAATATCAGACAATATTTTATGAAAAATACAGCCAATATGTTGATAAACAAATAGTTATCCGGGGAGAACAGAGATTTTAATTTCATTTCTTTCTGTAATGTGAGGATATATAATTTCAGTATATCATTAGTATAAAATATATTATTTTCTACTTGCTTCGACAATGACTTCTTCGATTTGAATACAAATCTCAGTTTAAAATTTTTTGTTGTGTTTATGTTTATTTGATCTGTAAATTATCTTTATTTCTTATACTTATTTCAACTTCATAATCATTTCTCAGATCTTCTTATAATATAATCCTAAGAATCAGCAAAGTTTAAATGACAGTGCTCTAATGACACTGAACTTTTCTTATTCCTTATTCTTACACGATTTTATTTTTATTTATTTTTTTGTTATAATTCAAGAGCGTGAATTTGTTGACTTTATTATTTTCTTATTAATGTATTCGAAGATAGTTTCTTATTTACAATTCGAAATAATAAATTTACAGTAGAGGGCTTTCTTAAGATATGCGTTCTATATAAAATTATATATAAGTGAGACTGTTTTACTAGAGTATAATTAATTCGATTTTTTATCGGTTTTCATACCTAATTTTCCAATTAATTTTATAACACTAACTGCATAAAGCTGGCGAGCCTTCTACTGCTGTTGATGATGATCATGCTTCAGTTTTCGTCCTCCATAACCACATTAGAAAAAAATCAAATTTTGCGTTTAAAATTTTTCTAATGCTCACTCTAAAAAATCTTTCTTTTTTATCGCAAAAAAATGACATTTTTTAAAACTTCATATTGTTAAAATAGTTATCTTCTTTATGGCTAAGATGTCACATTGCACTGTACAAGAAAAAATTAAGCGTTATTTGAGAAGCACCACCACTCCGAGTCGTACTTTTTGAAATCCACCCGATAGGAAGAGGTCCATAGGCAGAGCCACCCCGTTCGAACTAAAGAAATATAACAATGTAAGGTTCACAGTTACAGTTATTTATTATTTTAGATGATGAAAAATTAAAAAAAAAATATGTTAAATTTTTCCCAGATTCACTGTATAATCTGCGTTCTTATCTTGTTTCCCAATAACTAAATCAGTGAATTTCTTCTGCAGTTAAATAATAAAGCGGTGGGAATTCACACGGCTGAGGAAGTCTACACTCTTCCTTGAAGATTATTTCTGTTAAATATAATTTGTGCTGTATTTTCATAAATAAGCTATCGATGCTAAAAATGAAACTACGTTTCACATATCATATAAATGTTTTGTAATTTTAAGTAATAGGTAAACAATAATTACTTATGAAGCATAATTAATAGTAATAGATTTATGAAATCCATTAATCAATTTCTACTTACCGCGATTAGGAAAGAGCTAATCAAGACATACTAATGAATTTTTCTCAAACCATTTTGGTTTTAGATTTTTATATATTTATATAACTCATATATTTTATTTCTGTTTTGTTTTTACGGTAGCCATATTCCTGAGTCTTAATTAAAACTACTAATTGTATCCAAAAAAAAAATAGGTTAAAAATTTATTACAAACTATCCACAGATAAAACATATAAATTGATTTATATTAAGCGCTTACATTTTTGTTTTTTTTTGTAAATTATTTAAAAAAAAAAAACACGCGAATTTTCGTTTACATTCATGCATTTTCACACAGAAATTTGATAAAGTGAAATAGTATAAAAAAAAGTCAAACCAAAATTTTTATAACATTTACTTGATTACATAGTATTATTCATAGATTTACACTTAACCGTGTTTTTAATATTACTTTTAATACATAAATTCATTGCATTCACTTACGAATGAATAATTTTTCAATTTGTATTCTGCAAAATTTTGAAGTACAATAGAAAATATCGTTCATTATTGCAACGAAAATAAGTTCTTTGATTTGTCAGGAAAAATTGAATTTAAAATAGGAACACAATCTTTACATAGTAAAGTAAGTTGAAATTTTTCCTACGAGATTTAAGTATGATATATATACAGATGTAAATTTTAATATCTGCTTAAAGGCAACATGAATTCATGAAACATTCTAATAACGTTTTTTGTATCACGTTTTATTCTTTTATTATCCAACACAAGTCGGTAAATCCAAATAATTTAATCTTTAATATCGGTTAAAAAAAGAACTGAAACAACGCTATTCATGAGTTTTTATTATTATTAAAATTATCTGTTGTTACGTCACTAGGAAATGACGTGTATCATTAAGTAGGAATAAGGTAATAGTGCAAGGTCAATCTGAGAAATTTTTGAATGAGATAATAAATACTTGAAGAGAAAGAAACTTGTCACTGAACGGACTAATCTCGGATGTATTGCTAATAGTCTGGGTAAAACACAAGGATAACCGGTTCTGTTAAAGGATTCAGTAAAAATTCTATTTCGTACCTACGTTTCTTTTTCGGAAATAACATCGTATTAATAAACCGTATTTTATTTTAAGTCATCTTGAAAGCTTTATTTATATTAAAAATATTTTTCGTTTTCACGAAAGGAGTCCTACTTCACTGAACGGTTAACTTGATCGAATTATGAGTGACGAAAATTTCGAGAAATCTATGATAGGTTGATCGGTCAGGAAAATTGTTTCCGTTAGCCTGAGCTCAAGACATGCTAAAAAGTACCTTTCAAAAACTAATCGAATTTAAAAAATGTTAAACCGAATGATTCAACGAATAGTTTGTTCCACTAATTAATTCACGCTCCTTTAATCCATCTTGGAATAAAGTTTTTAAATAGCAATATTTAATCAACGGTAAACTTTAACATCAAAATAAACGTTTTTAAAAATTCTAAAATTTAAATCGATTTTTATTTTATTTTTACCTTATTAGATATTAATTTTAAATTTCTGACTACTGCGTTTCCATTTTTATAATCTACAAATGTATACAACGGAGATTACAAAAAGTGAAAATTAATTTTTTTAAAAATAATTATGCTATTCTTCTAAGGTGAAACTTGCTAAACTACTTAGTGAAATATTTATAAAACTGCCGTCAATCTGTTTCCAGATGTGTTTTTACCTATTTATTTAAAGCATTCGACCGTTCTTTTTTTATAAAACTGAAAACAAAATATTAGGATAAAGCATTACATATTACTTAATGTCCGCGTTCTTTTAATTTCTTGTAAACGTAAACGCATAGAAAGTGGTGAGCTTTTTTTTATTTTACTACTCTAAGGTTTAGAGTAATGTAACCAGTGATTCTTTTAATGCTAAGTAACTAAAACAGTATTTTTATATATTATTTTGTAATTTAAAGAATTTATTTTCAGAAATAATTGAACGATTACATTTGTTTCGGTATCTTCTGGAAAGCAAAAAAAACATATGGGAAAGAAAATAGTGATGGTCGGATTTATTTTTATTGCCTTATCTCCATAATTGTATCGGTAATTTTAATACATGAGAGGTAAAAAAAACCTAGTTTTATCAAAACAATTTTTTTTTTTTTGAAATTATGCAAAGATAATAGGCTAGTTGCAAATCATCGTTACAAATATCACATGAAAGTTTATATATCACTAAGCTGTTTTATAAGTAGACTAATATAAAGTAAATATTTTATAAAATTAAACTATTCTATTACTTTAATAACAGAGAAAACTCTTTTTCTAATACTAAATTGAGTCTTGTCGGTTACGAGGTACCAAAAATATCAATTTTTTATTAATATCTTAACCTTAAAATTTGTTGAGCATGTTAATATTTTACAAACTTCAAAATTGTTAAAATGTTTTTTAAATTAAAAAAAAATTTAAGTAGATAAAATCTTCTTAATTACAAAAATGTGTTACTTAAAACTCAATCGTTTCCAAAAATTCAAGCGTTAAGTGAAAAGAATAGGAGGTAGCATTAATATGGATATTTGAATACTAGATCGTGGATACCGGTGTTTTTTGGTGGATGGGTTTCAATTAACCACACTTCTCAGGAGTGGTCGACCTGAGATTGTACAAGACTACACTTCATTCA
>JAAAKQ030251723.1:0-10918 GCA_010016005.3 Zanna intricata | reverse complement strand
CAGGCATGGCATTTTTCACACATGCTACAATTCATTCATCTCATCCTCTGAAGATATACCTTAACGGTGATTCCGGAAGTTAAAACAAGAAAAAAAAATCATTCACATCACAATAGGTTTTTTCCAGGGTTGGTGAAAAATAAATAATTTAATTTTGTTTGCTGCGTTGCATATATATATATATATAGAGAGAGAGAGAAACCTAAGAAAAGTTTTTCATAAGTTTTCTGGCTATGGAGCCAGAAAATGTGTATTGAGTTTGGAGATATCTCTAGTTAAAAGCATTAGAATGAAAACTGCAGTACTTTTGTTTACATGGTATTAAAGAAAATTGAAAGTTAAAAAAAAAGAAATGAAAGAAAATGAATGTAAAAATTCTTTTATAAATTTACTAAAAGAAGTCTAGTCCGATTTTGCTAGATTTATTTTGCAGAACAAGTTTATTTTGGTAGGTAAACAATTTTGCCATTTCAAAATGCGATTTGGTTTTTTTTTATTCCACTTCTAACCTCTTTATAGCTATGATGTTGGTTCACATATATGATGGAATCTTTGGTGGGTTTCCCTGTTACCATGACCTTTTCTAAAAAAATTGCTTTCACCATTTTTATTGTTTTCTTTTGAATTGAGTTAAACAACTCTGTGTGTTTTATATGGGTATCAATCAGGTTTAATGAACCTTATTGCCTCAGTCTTGTCATGTAGGTTATGAATTATTGTTCTGGATTCAAATAAGTTGATACCATTCATCTATTTTAAATCAGAAGTCATACTTTCTTTATGAATTCCTGTTGTGTGAAAACACTTCAATTTTAAATAAGTATAAAGTGTTCTGATTTGTACTGTATACAAAGTCAGCTGCTATTCGGAATGTTGAATAAACAAATATAACTTAAATGTGATAACTCTTATAGTAAGACATTCTTTTTCATCTATAAGTAAAATACAGAAGACATTTCCAATTAAATGTAAGAAAAAAGAACGTAAGAAGTAAAAAAGGAATTTAATCCCACGTACAATGTAATGTGTTCACTGTTCAGTATATTTTATCCAGAAACCTTTTTTCATTTTGCTAAATCGTAAAACCTTCTGTTATTTAGAGATACCTGTAATTTGGAGGTCTCTATCAATAGACTTATTCCTGCATTTTTTTCTATGTTTATATTTTTATACTACAGAAAAAAATAAATTATTTGTATATTTATTATTTCTAATATGATTGGCTGTTTTAATCTTTAGCCATTAAATTATGTCAAATATACCTCTTATATTAGAATATATTGCACTGTATCTAATATTCCTTATTTTGATTGTCAATGGGAACCAATTCATCAAATTGGCTGTTTGCAGTTTACCTTAGTTATTAAATTTTCAGAATTTAAATATTCCAGTTATTGTATAACTCTGTTTTTAAAAGTTGCATTTTTTTGTAAAATTATTATTTTATTATTTATTTTCATAATGATAAAGAGTGAACATATGTTGATGATTTAATTATTTGGCACCTTGTTTCAATAAATAATTGAGATTGAAAGAGAGCTAGTTTGCTGGGAGTGGAAAAAGAACATAAAAAACATAAAAAACTCAAAAAAATAAATAAAAAGTAAAGATTATAAATTTTAAGATAAATACATGAAATTTTTCTCAAAAAGTGAATAACTAAAAACCGAATATTTTGGTTGTTTTCAGTCTGACATTCATTTTGGTGTTGTGGGGGGTTGCTCATAAGAAAACTTTCATTCTGCAAAATAAAATTGAATAATGTTAAAGTTAACGGTAGATCTCTGACTAGGCCCTTCTTTGATAAAACCGCTATTCTTTTTGTTTCATTATACTCTTCTACTGGTACCTTTGAACAAAACTCATATTGCTGCCCCTGTTGTATCAGAACTGTAAATATGATTCATCTTAATTTATGATGAACAAATAAGTTATATTTTATAACATTTAAGTGTAACAGTTTATACCATAATTCCCATAATTTTAAACAAATAAATATATTTAAAAAAAAAAAGATCAGGATGTCCATTTTATCTTTATTATTAAAGTAAAAATTTTATTCTGTAGCTGAAGCTGCAACTTGGCTATGAGGTGATTAATTTTCTCTTCCTCAGGCCATTAAATGTAAAGATAAATTTATTTATTAACTATGATATTAAAACTATTGTAATACTTATGATTACCTTAAAAATAATATGTAGTTATTAATAGTGATATTTATTTTTGAATGTTATGTAACTTATATGAAAATAGAATGATTCTACTTATTATATAATGTTAATATACATTTATGTATTTTTAATAGCCAAGTTTTTCATTTATTACTGCTATAGTGTTAAAAAAATTACAAAAATAAGTTTATTTTATTGGAAGATATACTTTAACTGTTAAAACCAGAATTGTAATCAATTTTATGGTTGACAAGTACTATATTCTTTTGTATTATTTTTCATAGAATTTGGCTGAGTTATAGAGGGTTTTGATTAAAAAATTAATTTGAGTCTATTGATTGGTTAACTATAAAAATTTTAATGTTGTAATTTCTCATTATCAGCTGTTGTAATGTGACATTTTTATGTTCTATTATTACACTCCCATTTGTAATTATAAGTAATTACAATAACTTATTATTTTCTTTAATTGCAGTGTATTTTTATAAATAACAAGTCGCTATTGAGTATTCTACAGTTATACCTCATTTACTGTAACATTTTAAAAGGCGTTTTTCTGGCACCGCAGTTAACCTAAAGTTAGTATATTTAAAAAATAAGTTGGTTACAATTTTTCTCTATTAACAGATTAAATATTATTTCTGTTATTGTATAAAAATATTGAAATTTTTCAGAATAATTTTTCAGTTCTTTAAAAACTTTGAATCCACCCTTTGTATTCATATTTTCTCTCCAATATGAATGTATCCAGCAGTGCTGTTTTCTGCGATAATTATGGTACATGTAAATATTATTATTGTAACAGTGTTACAGCATCATCATCATCATCATCAGAAGAGTTTGATGTCATTCTTGTAAACACAAACTTCATACAAATGAATTGGGTGAAAATTTTATAAGAGCTTTATGTCACTCTCTGACTGTTGTCATATCAATTCTCGCATCTCATTAGCAGGTGCTCTTACTTGGCTTTTTTTAAATGTTTCTAAAAAGTGGATCCTTTACAAAGTTTTTACTGTCTAAAAAATAATGAATTCTTGCCCTTAGTTAATTTATTTTCTTATTTTTCAATTTTACCCAGTAGATTTGTTTCAGTTACCTTCAAGTTTTCAGTTGTAATTGATATTCTGCTGTTGTCTGTTTGAATTTAATAAAATAGTTTTGTTGATAATTTCTTTCATTTATTTATGTGCTTGTAAGTGTGTATACATGTGTACATATGTGTTATGAGAATGGATGAAACATTTCCATCTATTTATGCATTATGTTATATTTTGTGCAAAAGCAAAAACCTTTATAAATTCAGATACTGAAGATTCATCAATTGATGATGAAAATGCAGAATTAGTGTATATATTTTACAGTTATCAACAAGATGATGTGCATATGCAACCAGGTATGTTTAAAATTATAATTCAGATTAAAGTATCCTTAATCTGTTAAACTGTATAAATACTTAAGCAAAGGACAAATAAGAATCACAAAAAATAAAAAGTTATTTATGGTTATAATTTTATGGCCAAGCAGCCAAGGCTACACAACATTATGACAGCTTTCAAGAATACTTTAGTTACAAACATAATTGATCAGCAGTTTTTTTTTAGGTCAGGGCTGATTTCAAAATAATTAAATTGTAGTGAACATTTCTTGAAAACCAAAACCATATTGTTTATTTTGTTCAGTGAATAAAAATAGTTGAAAAAATACTTATTGTGAGTATACCATTTAAGGTAGTAGATGTATGTGTGGTTGATTTGAGGATAATATTTTACTGTAGGAATTGCACCTTTTATCTGATTAATTGCAGGCTATTAGTTTTTATAAACCATGATGACAGTAAAGGTAACCAAATGATGCCCCTACTGTTCCTTATGGGATTTACTAGGTCATATACTGTACTGGTAAATCTTTGAGATACTGAAATCCATTGCCTATTGTCGGGTGCAAGCATCTTTTCCTCCTCCCAAGCTTATACTTTATAGAGGTTGGTGTCATTTCTGACATCAAACAACACTTTAGTAGACTACCAGGTGTGCCCCTGCTATTCCCATTTTATCATAGGTCATGACGAAATTAAATGTTTTCTACCCACCGGTCTTCTGTCTCATATTTAAGTGTAGCTTATGACAGCGCTTTGCTTTTCAATGAGACCAGTATTCATATGTGTACTACACCAATAGCTACAGGATTTTGTTGGGAGTGGCAAATGCCTTGCTGATTTTTTTTGGGATCAGCCATTTCACCGCTTTGTTTCGGCCAACTCGCTGCTTGAGGAATGATGGTTCTGTCTAAAGCAACCAACTTCTGGAAACTGGCTTGGCCTGAGATTCTGGTATTGTGAAAATGTAGGTTAGAAGGCATTTTCAAGATGTAACTAGATCAGGAAAGAGGCATAAGCACACAGTGGTGACTTCACTGTCAAACAGCTCAGCTGGAAACATGAGATGATCTAAGTGAAGCAAACCCTTTTCAGAGTTAAAGTGTGTTAAAAATTATAGATTACTGCCTATCTTTCTATAAGTACCACCTCAACCCCATTAAGTAACGTTCTATTTAAATTTTTTTTCCTCTTATTTTTTTTTTAAATGGTAAGTAAACTTTTATTGTTCAATTTTCTTTTTAATTGGAACCAAAAGAATCGTATTTTTTTCTGTTTTGTGTGGTGATTCCTGATATTCTACTTAATGTAATTTACCATTATCCTGTTTTTTTTTTTTAATATTTGTCTTTAATAAAATATAGAAAATTCTCATATTTATCTTACAAGTGATTTTTGGGTGTAAAATGTGTGTGCATGTGCGCATATGCATATAGATTTTTTTTATTTATAATTTGGCTCATAATTAAGAGATTAAAAGAGAACTCATACATAAGAGATTATATTTGTTAAATACCTGTATTTTCATAGTTATACAGTAATAGTTATAATAAATTCATACTTTCAATATGTCTAGATATTGTGATGTATAAATGCATGTTTTCTGTATTATTTTACTACTTTTTGCTCAAAAGATATTTTAGTTTATTAAAAATATTAATCAGATTTTAATGTTGCAGCATGGTTAATAATAATGATATTTCTATACTGGAATTATTAACTTTGTTGTCATTCTGTTTCATTTTACAGCAAGTTTTTTAACGTTATTCTAAATATTTTTTTTTTTTTAATGTATGACTGTGTTATTTTTTTATTATAGTTCTCCCATTGAATGGTAGTTTTAATATTAAAACATGAAAATGATATAATTGCGTTTATAGCTGTTTAATATTGTAAGTATGTGAAGTTTTTAACTGTGTTAGTATGCGCAGGCATGTATAGAAAGATTTTTTTCTCTCTGCCCTTTAATATATATATATATATATATATACATACACACACATATATAGAGTGACAGAATATTACAGATCTTTTGCTGTTTAGTATTAATGTCAGCAGAAGTTTTCAGAGTTTTGTTTGTTCCTCTTCTTTTTGCTTTTTATTTTTCTGCTTTATTAATTTTTCAATATATAGATTTACATGATTATCTTCTTTTTTCTTGTTTACAAAGTGTGATGATTTTGTGTCACATATTCATTTAAATGTTGAGCTTATTATTCAAACAGTTACGTATTTAGCAAATTGATTTTAATTGATGTTTTCACGTATTAACTAATGATTAACTGTTGTCAGTCAATTTTTTTTAATATTACTCAGTATTATAGGAACATTCTCTAAGGCAGGTATAATACTTTTTTTATAATTTTGTTGATTTTATAATTGTATTTAAATTTTGTTATTTTATTTAATTTATAATTGCCATTAGCAGGGTTGTCCGCTTATCCCTTTTTTAGTTGTTTACTGCAAACATTTTATTTTCATTTTGCTGCTATTTAATTTTTAAATGGCTGTTAAATGGTCGAAGTAGTGTGTTTTAAACAAACTTGGTATAATGAAAGAATAGTAAAATGTTTAATTGGGTTTTTTTTTTTTTGTTTTTTTAAACAAAGACTAATGAAAATTTCATTGTTAATGTTACTTTAGAGATGACTAGCACTGCGTTTCCCTTCCTTCTTAATACAGATAACAGAATTTATTATAAGTTATAGGGGGGCATTTACTAAAATAAATGTAAAAAATTTTAAATTGGCATTTTAACAGGAAAAATAAAACACCTTTTAGTAATTAGTAAACACCATTAGTAATATTATAGCTACATTAGATGATAGTTTAGGAAAAACAATCGCTGTCCCTATAAAGTGATCACAGAAGTGGATCAGTTGGGTACTGATAGTCTTGATGAGATATGAAATTTGTACAAAATGTTAGTTCATAAACTGAATAACCCACTCTTTAAAATGATATAAATCTCTTAAATTTATAAAAATAATAAGATTGAATTATTTAAGGATAACTATTGAAAAACATGGGAATGTAATAATAAAAGTGGCCAGTGATAATTAGAAAATTATTGTGACTCCAAAAATTGAACCTGAAAACAAATTCTGTATCGAAGCTAGAAAAAAATGTGCTTATAAATTAAATATTGTATGCCATTTTGATTAGATTGTCCTCATTCAAATCACATTCTCTAATGAAATGTTTTTGAATTCAGACTGTATTCTAGTTATTTTTAATTTTTAAGGAATGCAAGTGCTTTGAAAGGATTTGTTTAGTAACTTTGATGTTTTGGTAAAAGTAGACAACAATGTACTTAATACACCCAGGGGCTAAGTGAACCAGGTATGACTTGATCAGAAGACTTATTGTAGAGAAGTGGACTTTGTTAAAGGTACATCTGAGTTCAGTTGTTTTACAACTGAACTGAACTGGCAATTGACCATTTAAAAAAAAAGTACCAAAAGAAATTTAGCAAATAGAACAAAACAGCCTTACTTAGACAAAAAAGAACCAGGATTGGAGAAAGCACCTTAAAATTTGTATACTGCAAAAATAGCTTAGCTTTAACATAACCAAACCTATATCTCAAACTTGGTCCCAAACTTGGCCTCAATTTTTGGATAACGGTAAATTTTTTGGATAAAGGTAAAACTAAATCTGTCAAAAAAAAGTAGGTATTGATTTGTAAAGATAATTTTTGTTTAGGATTTGTAGGGAAAATTAAAAGAAAGAATGAAACTGGAATAAAGTAGCATTTGGATCATTATAAATATAGAAGACCCGAGAAAGAAGGCTGTATCTTTCTATTACCTGGCAATTCGTCACAAAATTAATTTACTAGAAACAAAGAGTTTTAAAAAACTGTGTGCAATAAACAGAAATTTGTTGGGAAACTTACTTTATTAGTAGTGATGTAGTCAAATGAATTCTATACTAAACCGTTACGTCTGCACAAATGAAGTTTCTGCATTTATGATGTAGAAACCTCATTGAACAATTGGAGACTGCTTTCTAATAACCTTTTTGTGAACGTTTTTAAAATTGTAAAATTGTTTTACAGCTGTATTATTTTATAATGCAGTATTATATATAATACATGTATTATTTTTAATTGGATTTTACAATTGTAAATTGTAAAAATCTTTTTTGTGAATGATTTTTTTCATTATGAGAACATTAAATGGTATCCTCTCCTTTAATATTTTTTCATGTGTGGGGATAGTTCTTTGATCACTTTAAGGCTCATTCTATCTTTAGCTTTCTTGTGATAAGTTCTACCTATCTTATTTCTTAAAGAGGTGTCTGAAGAGGAGTATAGTTTTATTTTATAGATAATGTTTATTTGGAAAATATAAAAGTTTTATGAATAGTAATGTACTGTAATCTTCTAAGTTTGTTACTTGTATTTTTTTAAATTGTAATTTATTACTTAAAATATTGTATAAAATATTTACACTTAAAAAGTGTGTGTGTGCATATGCACATGCATTTTCTTTCAAGTGACCATATCTAATTTTATCAATAACAATTATATTTATCAATTTGTCTGATTAAGATTTGCAGTATAAGTTAATGTAGTATTGTTTCACTCGATTTATTGTTAATAGAAATGTGTATTTCATTTATGTTGCTATAATTAATGTTAAGTCATTAAGCAGTTTATGAATCATCAGTTTGAAAGTATTGTTACAATCTAAATTTTTAAGAACACAGTCAACATAGTTAAGATCACCATTGTACAGTTAAGAGCATAGTATATAATAAATTCAGTAAGAACTGGCATATGAATTTTCATTTTATATGTTACCATATATATTTTAATTTACTTATTATAATTGTCATTCCAGCTACTTAATGCTACCAGCTTGGAGAGTAAATGTCTGTGCATTATATTTTTGTTTTAATGGGTTGCTATGAACTTTGTCGGTCTTGACACAATTTATCTACATTACATGTTATATATTTTTATAATATTTACATAATATATTTTAATAATAAATAGTTTTTATTACTTTTTACAGATTTGTGGTAGATTATGGAGCGCCAGTTTATGACCGTCTGTGTATTCTGTTTACTGTGTACTACTCATTCACACTGTTCATCTCATGGTAACATACACAATTCTCATTCTACTGCCAAAAGTAATTACAACACTTATAATGATGGTGGAGGTGTATTGCAGATCAATGATCTATTTATGTAAGTAATTTACTATTGGAATTATTTTCTATGTTTAATAAAGTTCTTAAAGCATATTCTGTTATTATTGAAAGAACATTCGCATTCGGTGGTTAATGAATTGTGAGAAAATAAGTTTGTTAAGAAATGCTTAATTAGCATGTAGTAACTACTGTAGAGAGTATTTAGAAGGAAAAATACAGCTGGGAGATTGTTTTGGATAAGCAGTAGTAGCTAGAAGTGATTAATAGAAAAATTGAAAGGAAATTAGCATTATTTTATTAAAGAAATGTTGACCATATATAAGGAAAACTTCTACTGTATTAAACTCTGTATCATTAATTAACAGTAATGTTTTTTAGTGGCTGAATTATTAATGTAGTTTTAGTCGCTAGACTTTTTATTTTTAGTTAGTTTCTAATAGTTTAAAACAATTATGAAGGCATTGTTCATATGTATTATTGGTAAATCTATTATGTTCAAGTTAATTTTTTTAAAGCATTTTATCTGTATTGCCATCTTAGATGTGTAGAAAGAATGCATTTTTCAACACCAATATATGTTTCTTGGCAGATTTCAATGATTGTTTTTACATCTTGTTAGTTTTTTATTGTAGTATTAAAACTGAGATTGCAGAGCTACCTCATTCAAACTTGCACATTTCTGAAACATTATTTCTTCTGGGAATGACAGTGATGATAATATTCATTGTTGGTTGGGCTCTCTCTATGACAAATTAAATTTAGTCTATTCGATAACTTGCCAGTCTGTCTTTGACCTTAGTTGGTTCCTAACCTTTTCAACATTACAATTTCATAAAATGGAATGCTTAGTCGTACTGAGATAGCGGGTTATTTTTTTCTATGTTGTAGTTTGACTAGTCTTTCATTATTTGCTTTTGAATTGAAAATTCAAATTCAGTATTCGTATGCATAAGACCTGAGAAGTAGATAAAAAGGCTAGCTAGATCTTTTCTGTTACATGGTAGTATTTGTGTTTTTGTTGGGAGTAATGTAAACGTGCCTTGGTGTAGGTTGGAATGATATCGTTGCATATTCTGCTGGCAAAACTGCAATGAATGGCATGCTGGCTCTGACTCGGTGGTGGCAGATTGACAGATGATTAACGATTCATATACAATTATCAATTCAGTTCATGTTTGGAAGTCGTAGAGTAAAGACGGATTGGATTTCTATGGTTATCTTAATGACTAGTGATATATTTGTGTTGCGTTTGCTGTGTTTTCCTTTCGTGTTATCAATAACTATTCGAGTGCTAAATATCTCCTTTCATTATAAGCTTTACAAGACCTCTATTTTGTGCTTTACCGTGCCTGCTTGTATCATCTGTACAAAAAATATAACTAAAAAGCAATTCTGTGTTTCGTGTGGCGTATGCTATGTAAAAATACATGGATCATGCGTTAATATTACTAATAATGATGAACGATTTTTAAAAAATGAATGGAAATTTAAAAACTGTGATGTAATCAGAAGACAAACAGATGACGTGCTAAACTCTGACAACATCACTCTTGAGGATGTAATGAAATTATTAACTGAAATTAGATCAGATAATAAGAACATGGAAAAGAATTTAGGTCCTTCTATAAATTATTGTCATGAAACAATGGATGCTATCTTGAAAACATTGGATGAACAAGAGAAACTACTAACACTTAAAGTCCAAGGTGTGATGAGTATGAAGCAGAGATAAAAGCATTAAAAATAAAGAATGCTGAATTGGTAGACAGACTTCTTGAAAGTGAACAATATTCTAGGTCTAACAGCCTAGAAATAAATGGTATTCCCTGCACTCCTTTGGAAGATCCAGAGGAAGTTGTGATGTCTGTTGGAAAGGCTTTAGGTTGTGAAATTAAAAAAGAAATGATAGAAGCTCTTCATCATCTTGGTAATAAGAATGCATCATCAAATCCATCTGTGCTATTAATAAAATTTGTGAAAAGAAGTGTGAAGGAAGATCTGATTAAGAAGAGACAAATTAAAAAAGATTTTTCTACTCGGCACAGGGGTCTTTCGATGGACAATCCAATTTATATTAATGAATCCCTTTGCCCTGGAAGAAGAATTGTGTTTGCGGCTGCTTGAAAAATGAAGCAGGAGAAAGGATACAAATACTTATGGGTTAGAGGTGGCAAAATTTTCATTCGCAAAGTGGACGGTTCTCCAGT